>JAUPMV010000064.1:0-294033 GCA_030848855.1 Branchinecta sandiegonensis | reverse complement strand
AGTTCTTTCCACTTAGTCTGTCACTTGTCTTTCCAATGACTTACTAGTCTAGTCTCTATCTTAGTCTTCTCACTTTACGTCTTTCCACTATAGCTTCCACTGTTATCTGTCTACTACTAGTCTTTCCACTATAGTCCTGTCCACTTTAGTTCCTCTTCAGTCTGCTCACTATAGTCTGTCCACTTTAGTCTTCCACTTTCAGTCTTTCCACTATAGTCTCCACTTTAGTCTGTCAACTAAGTCTTTCCTCTATAGTCTGTCCACTTTAGTCTTCCACTAGTCTTTCCACTTTAGTCTTTCCACTTTAGTCTGTCCACTTTAGTCTTCTCCTATAGTCTGTCCACTTTAGTCTTTCCACTATTCTCTGTCCACTTTAGTCTTCCACTATAGTCTCCAATTTATCTGTCCACTATAGTCTCTCCACTATAGTCTTTCAACTATAGTCTGTCCACTTCAGTCTCTCCACTATAGTCTGTCCACTTTAGTCTTTCCACTTAGTCTTTCCACTATAGCCTCACTTTATTCTGTCTACTACAGTCTCTCCACTATAGTCTTTCCACTATAGTCTGTCCACTTCAGTCTTTCCACTATTAGTCTTTCCACTTTAGCTTTCCACTAGCTTCCACTATAGTCTCCACTTTATTCTGTCACTACAGTCCTTTCCACTATAGTCTCTTCCACTATAGTCTGTCCACTTAGTCTTTCCCACTATTCTCTGTCCACTTTAGTCTTTCACTATAGTCTCCACTTTACTCTGTCCACTACAGTCTTTCCACTATAGTCTTTCCACTACAGTCTCTCCACTATAGTCTTTCCACTATAGTCTGTCCACTTCAGTCTTTCACTATAGTCTGTCCACTTTAGTCCATCCACTTTAGTCTTTCCACTATAGTCTCCACTTTAGTCTGTCCACTACAGTCTTTCACTATAGTCTGTCAACTTTAGTCTGTCCACTTTAGTCTTTCCACTATTCTCTGTCCACTTTAGTCTTTCCACTATAGTCTCCACTTTATTCTGCCACTACAGTCTTTCCAATATAGTCTTTCCACTATAGTCTGTCCACTTTAGTCTTTCCACTTAGTCTTTCCACTTTAGTCTGTACACTTTAGTCTTTCCACTATAGTCTCCACTTTATTCTGTCCACTACATTCTTTCCACTTTAGTCTTTCCACTATTCTCTGTCCACTTTAGTCTTTCCACTATAGTCTCCACTTTATTCTGTCCACTACAGTTTTTCCACTATAGTCTTTCCACTATAGTCTGTCCACTTTAGTCTTTCCACTATTCTCTGTCCACTTTAGTCTTTCCACTATAGTCTCCACTTTATTCGGTCCACTACAGTCTTTCCACTATAGTCTTTCCACTATAGTCTTTCACTATAGTCTGTCAACTTTAGTCTTTCCACTATTCTCTGTCCACTTTAGGCTTTCCACTATAGTCTCCATTTTATTCTGTCCACTACAGTCTTTCCACTATAGTCTTTCCACTATAGTCTGTCCACTTTAGTCTTTCCACTTTAGTCTATCCACTATAGTCTCCACTTTATTCTGTCCACTACAGTCTTTCCACTTTAGTCTTTCCACTATACTCTGTCCACTTTAGTCTTTCCACTTTAGTCCTTTCCACTATAGTCTCCACTTTAGTCTTTCCACTTTAGTCTTTCCACTATAGTCTCCACTTAAATTCCGTCCACTAAAGTCTTTCCACTATAGTCTTTCCAATATAGTCTGTCCACTTTAGTCTTTCCACTATTCTCTGTCCACTTTAGTCTTTCCACTATAGTCTGTCCACTTTAGTCTTTCCACTATTCTTTGTCAACTTTAGTCTTTCCACTATAGTCTACACTTTATTCTGTCCTAGTCTTTAGTCTTTCCACTATTCTCTGTCCACTTTAGTCTTTCCACTATTCTCTGTCCACTTTAGTCTTTCCACTTTAGTCTTTCCACTATAGTCTCCACTTTATTCTGTCCACTATAGTCTCTACACTATAGTCTTTCAAATATAGTCTGTACACTTTAGTCTTTCCACTATTCTCTGTCCACTTTAGTCTTTCCACTTTAGTCTTTCCACTTTAGTCCTTTCCACTTTAGTCTTTCCACTATAGTCTGTCCACTTTAGTCTTTCCACTATAGTCTGTCCACTTTAGTCTTTCACTATTCTCTGTCCACTTTAGTCTTTCCACTATAGTCTCCACTTTATTCTGTCCACTACAGTCTCTCCACTATAGTCTTTCCACTATAGTTTTTCCACTTTAGTCTTTCCACTATAGTCTGTCCACTTTAGTCTTTCCACTATAGTCTGTCCACTTTAGTCTTTCCACTATTCTCTCTCCACTTTAGTCTTTCCACTATAGTCTCCACTTTATTCTGTCCACTACAGTCTTTCCACTATAGTCTGTCCACTTCAGTCTTTCCACTATAGTCTGTCCACTTTAGTCTTTCCACTTTAGTCTTTCCACTATAGTCTCCACTTAGTCTGTCCACTACAGTCTTTCCACTATAGTCTGTCCACTTTAGTCTGTCCACTTTAGTCTTTCCACTATTCTCTGTCCACTTTAGTCTTTCCTATATAGTCTCCACTTTATTCTGTCCACTACAGTCTTTCACTATAGTCTGTCCAATTTAGTCTTTCCACTTTAGTCTTTCCACTTTAGTCTTTCCACTTTAGTCTTTCCACTATAGTCTGTCCACTTTAGTCTTTCCACTAGAGTCTGTCCACTTTAGTCTTTCCACTATTCTCTGTCCACTTTAGTCTTTCCACTATAGTCTCCACTTTATTCTGTCCACTACAGTCTCTCCACTATAGTCTTTCCACTATAGTCTGTCACTTTAGTCTTTCCACTATTCTCTGTCCACTTTAGTCTTTCCTATATAGTCTCCACTTTATTCTGTCCACTACAGTCTTTCCACTATAGTCTGTCCAATTTAGTCTGTCCACTTCAGTCTGTCCACTTTAGTCTTTCCACTATAGTCTGTCCACTTTAGTCTTTCCACTATTCTCTGTCCACTTTAGTCTTTCCACTATAGTCTCCACTTTATTCTGTCCACTACAGTCTTTCCACTATAGTCTTTCCACTATAGTCTGTCCACTTTAGTCTTTCCACTTTAGTCTTTCCATTATAGTCTCCACTTTATTCTGTCCACTATAGTCTCTCCACTATAGTTTTTCCACTATAGTCTGTCCACTTTAGTCTTTCCACTATTCTCTGTCCACTTTATTCTTTCCACTATACTCTCCACTTTATTCTGTCCACTACAGTCTTTCCACTATAGTATGTCCACTTTAGTCTTTCCACTATAGTCTGTCCACTTTAGTCTTTCCACTTTAGTCTTTCCACTTTAGTCTGTCCACTTTAGTCTTTCCACTATAGTCTTTCCACTATTTTCTGTCCACTTTATTCTTTCCACTATACTCTCCACTTTATTCTGTCCACTACAGTATTTCCACTATAGTCTGTCCACTTCAGTCTGTCCACTTTAGTCTTTCCACTATAGTCTGTCCACTTTAATCTTTCCACTATTCTCTGTCCACTTTAGTCTTTCCACTATAGTCTCCACTTTATTCTGTCCACTACAGTCTCTCCACTATAGTCTTTCCACTATTCTCTGTCAACTTTATTCTTTCCACTACACTCTCCACTTTATTCTGTCCACTACAGTATTTCCACTATAGTCTGTCCACTTCAGTCTGTCCACTTTAGTCTTTCCACTATTCTCTGTCCACTTTATTCTTTCCACTATACTCTCCACTTTATTCTGTCCACTACAGTATTTCCACTATAGTCTGTCCACTTCAGTCTGTCCACTTTAGTCTTTCCACTATAGTCTGTCCACTTTAGTCTTTCCACTATTCTCTGTCCACTTTAGTCTTTCCACTATAGTCTCCACTTTATTCTGTCCACTACAGTCTTTCCACTATAGTCTTTCCACTATAGTCTGTCCACTTTAGTCTTTCCACTTTAGTCTTTCCACTATAGTCTCCACTTTATTCTGTCCACTATAGTCTCTCCACTATAGTTTTTCCACTATAGTCTGTCTACTTTAGTCTTTCCACTATTCTCTGTCCACTTTATTCTTTCCACTATACTCTCCACTTTATTCTGTCCACTACAGTCTTTCCACTATAGTCTGTCCACTTTAGTCTTTCCACTATGGTCTTTCCACTTTAGTCTTTCCACTTTAGTCTGTCCACTTTAGTCTCTCCACTACAGTCTTTCCACTATAGTCTGTCCACTTTAGTCTTTCCACTTTAGTCTTTCCACTATAGCCTCCACTTTATTCTGTCTACTACAGTCTCTCCACTATAGTCTTTCCACTATAGTCTGTCCACTTCAGTCTTTCCACTATAGTCTGTCCACTTTAGTCTTTCCACTTTAGTCTTTCCACTATAGTCTCCACTTTAGTCTGTCCACTACAGTCTTTCCTCTATAGTCTGTCCACTTTAGTCTTTCCACTATAGTCTTTCCACTTTAGTCTTTCCACTTTAGTCTGTCCACTTTAGTCTTTCCACTATAGTCTGTCCACTTTAGTCTTTCCACTATTCTCTGTCCACTTTAGTCTTTCCACTTTAGTCTTTCCACTATAGTCTCCACTTTATTCTGTCCACTATAGTCTCTACACTATAGTCTTTCAAATATAGTCTGTACACTTTAGTCTTTCCACTATTCTCTGTCCACTTTAGTCTTTCCACTTTAGTCTTTCCACTTTAGTCTTTCCACTTTAGTCTTTCCACTATAGTCTGTCCACTTTAGTCTTTCCACTATAGTCTGTCCACTTTAGTCTTTCCACTATTCTCTGTCCACTTTAGTCTTTCCACTATAGTCTCCACTTTATTCTGTCCACTACAGTCTCTCCACTATAGTCTTTCCACTATAGTTTTTCCACTTTAGTCTTTCCACTATAGTCTGTCCACTTTAGTCTTTCCACTATAGTCTGTCCACTTTAGTCTTTCCACTATTCTCTCTCCACTTTAGTCTTTCCACTATAGTCTCCACTTTATTCTGTCCACTACAGTCTTTCCACTATAGTCTGTCCACTTCAGTCTTTCCACTATAGTCTGTCCACTTTAGTCTTTCCACTTTAGTCTTTCCACTATAGTCTCCACTTTAGTCTGTCCACTACAGTCTTTCCACTATAGTCTGTCCACTTTAGTCTGTCCACTTTAGTCTTTCCACTATTCTCTGTCCACTTTAGTCTTTCCTATATAGTCTCCACTTTATTCTGTCCACTACAGTCTTTCCACTATAGTCTGTCCAATTTAGTCTTTCCACTTTAGTCTTTCCACTTTAGTCTTTCCACTTTAGTCTTTCCACTATAGTCTGTCCACTTTAGTCTTTCCACTAGAGTCTGTCCACTTTAGTCTTTCCACTATTCTCTGTCCACTTTAGTCTTTCCACTATAGTCTCCACTTTATTCTGTCCACTACAGTCTCTCCACTATAGTCTTTCCACTATAGTCTGTCCACTTTAGTCTTTCCACTATTCTCTGTCCACTTTATTCTTTCCACTATACTCTCCACTTTATTCTGTCCACTACAGTATTTCCACTATAGTCTGTCCACTTCAGTCTGTCCACTTTAGTCTTTCCACTATAGTCTGTCCACTTTAGTCTTTCCACTATTCTCTGTCCACTTTAGTCTTTCCACTATAGTCTCCACTTTATTCTGTCCACTACAGTCTTTCCACTATAGTCTTTCCACTATAGTCTGTCCACTTTAGTCTTTCCACTTTAGTCTTTCCATTATAGTCTCCACTTTATTCTGTCCACTATAGTCTCTCCACTATAGTTTTTCCACTATAGTCTGTCCACTTTAGTCTTTCCACTATTCTCTGTCCACTTTATTCTTTCCACTATACTCTCCACTTTATTCTGTCCACTACAGTCTTTCACTATAGTATGTCCACTTTAGTCTTTCCACTATAGTCTGTCCACTTTAGTCTTTCCCACTTTAGTCTTTCCACTTTAGTCTGTCCACTTTAGTCTTTCCACTATAGTCTTTCCACTATTCTCTGTCCACTTTATTCTTTCCACTATACTCTCCACTTTATTCTGTCCACTACAGTATTTCCACTATAGTCTGTCCACTTCAGTCTGTCCACTTTAGTCTTTCCACTATAGTCTGTCCACTTTAATCTTTCCACTATTCTCTGTCCACTTTAGTCTTTCCACTATAGTCTCCACTTTATTCTGTCCACTACAGTCTCTCCACTATAGTCTTTCCACTATTCTCTGTCAACTTTATTCTTTCCACTACACTCTCCACTTTATTCTGTCCACTACAGTATTTCCACTATAGTCTGTCCACTTCAGTCTGTCCACTTTAGTCTTTCCACTATTCTCTGTCCACTTTATTCTTTCCACTATACTCTCCACTTTATTCTGTCCACTACAGTATTTCCACTATAGTCTGTCCACTTCAGTCTGTCCACTTTAGTCTTTCCACTATAGTCTGTCCACTTTAGTCTTTCCACTATTCTCTGTCCACTTTAGTCTTTCCACTATAGTCTCCACTTTATTCTGTCCACTACAGTCTTTCCACTATAGTCTTTCCACTATAGTCTGTCCACTTTAGTCTTTCCACTTTAGTCTTTCCACTATAGTCTCCACTTTATTCTGTCCACTATAGTCTCTCCACTATAGTTTTTCCACTATAGTCTGTCTACTTTAGTCTTTCCACTATTCTCTGTCCACTTTATTCTTTCCACTATACTCTCCACTTTATTCTGTCCACTACAGTCTTTCCACTATAGTCTGTCCACTTTAGTCTTTCCACTATGGTCTTTCCACTTTAGTCTTTCCACTTTAGTCTGTCCACTTTAGTCTCTCCACTACAGTCTTTCCACTATAGTCTGTCCACTTTAGTCTTTCCACTTTAGTCTTTCCACTATAGCCTCCACTTTATTCTGTCTACTACAGTCTCTCCACTATAGTCTTTCCACTATAGTCTGTCCACTTCAGTCTTTCCACTATAGTCTGTCCACTTTAGTCTTTCCACTTTAGTCTTTCCACTATAGTCTCCACTTTAGTCTGTCCACTACAGTCTTTCCTCTATAGTCTGTCCACTTTAGTCTTTCCACTATAGTCTTTCCACTTTAGTCTTTCCACTTTAGTCTGTCCACTTTAGTCTTTCCACTATAGTCTGTCCACTTTAGTCTTTCCACTATTCTCTGTCCACTTTAGTCTTTCCACTATAGTCTCCACTTTATTCTGTCCACTATAGTCTCTCCACTATAGTCTTTCAACTATAGTCTGTCCACTTTAGTCTTTCCACTATTCTCTGTCCACTTTATTCTTTCCACTATACTCTCCACTTTATTCTGTCCACTACAGTCTTTCCACTATAGTCTGTCCACTTTAGTGTTTCCACTTTAGTCTTTCCCCTTTAGTCTTTCCACTTTAGTCTTTCCACTATAGTCTGTCCACTTTAGTCTTTCCACTATTCTCTGTCCACTTTATTCTTTCCACTATAGTCTCCAATTTATTCTGCCCACTACAGTCTTTCCTCTATAGTCTTTCCACTATAGTCTGTCCACTTTAGTCTTTCCACTTTAGTCTTTCCACTTTAGTCTGTCCACTTTAGTCTTTCCACTATAGTCTTTCCACTTTAGTCTTTCCACTTTAGTCTGTCCACTTTAGTCTTTCCACTACAGTCTTTCCACTATAGTCTGTCCACTTTAGTCTTTCCACTTTAGTATTTCCACTATATCCTCCACTTTATTCTGTCTACTACAGTCTCTCCACTATAGTCTTTCCACTATAGTCTGTCCATTTCAGTCTCTCCACTATAGTCTGTCCACTTTAGTCTTTCCACTTTAGTCTTTCCACTATAGCCTCCACTTTATTCTGTCTACTACAGTCTCTCCACTATAGTCTTTCCACTATAGTCTGTCCACTTCAGTCTTTCCACTATAGTCTGTCCACTTTAGTCTTTCCACTTTATTCTTTCCACTATAGTCTCCACTTTATTCTGTCCACTACAGTCTTTCCACTATAGTCTTTCCACTATAGTCTGTCCACTTTAGTCTTTCCACTATTCTCTGTCCACTTTAGTCTTTCCACTATAGTCTCCACTTTACTCTGTCCACTACAGTCTTTCCACTATAGTCTTTCCACTATAGTCTGTCCACTTTAGTCTTTCCACTTTAGTCTTTCCACTATTCTCTTTCCACTTTAGTATTTCCACTTTAGTCTTTCCACTATAGTCTCCACTTTATTCTGTCCACTACAGTCTTTCCACTATAGTCTGTCCACTTTAGTCTTTCCACTTCAGTCTTTCCATTTTAGTCTGTCCACTTTAGTCTTTCCACTATAGTCTGTCCACTTTAGTCTTTCCACTATTCTCTGTCCACTTTAGTCTTTCCACTATAGTCTCCACTTTATTCTGTCCACTACAGTCTTTCCACTTTAGTCTTTCCACTATTCTCTGTCCACTTTAGTCTTTCCACTTTAGTCTTTCCACTATAGTCTCCACTTTATTCTGTCCACTACAGTCTCTCCACTATAGTCTTTCCACTATAGTCTGTCCACTTTGGTCTTTCCACTATTCTCTGTCCACTTTATTCTTTCCACTATACTCTCCACTTTATTCTGTCCACTACAGTATTTCCACTATAGTCTGTCCACTTGAGTCTGTCCACTTTAGTCTTTCCACTATAGTCTGTCCACTTTAGTCTTTCCTCTATTCTCTGTCCACTTTAGTCTTTCCACTATAGTCTCCACTTTATTCTGTCCACTACAGTCTTTCCACTATAGTCTTTCCACTTTATTCTGTCCACTACAGTCTTTCCACTATAGTCTGTCCACTTTAGTCTTTTCACTTTAGTCTTTCCACTTTAGTCTGCCCACTTTAGTCTTTCCACTACAGTCTGTCCACTTTAGTCTTTCCACTATTCTCTGTCCACTTTAATCTTTCCACTATAGTCTCCACTTTATTCTGCCCACTACAGTCTTTCCACTATAGTCTTTCCACTATAGTCTGTCCACTTTAGTCTTTCCACTTTAGTCTTTCCACTATAGTCTCCACTTTATTCTGTCCACTACAGTCTTTCCACTATAGTCTTTCCACTTTATTCTGTCCACTACAGTCTTTCCACTATAGTCTCCACTTTATTCTGTCCACTACATTCTTTCCACTTTAGTCTTTCCACTATTCTCTGTCCACTTTAGTCTTTCCACTATAGTCTCCACTTTATTCTGTCCAATACAGATTTTCCACTGTAGTCTTTCCACTATAGTCTGTCCACTTTAGTCTTTCCACTATTCTCTGTCCACTTTAGTCTTTCCACTACAGTCTCCACTTTATTCTGTCCACTACAGTCTTTCCACTATAGTCTTTCCACTATGGTCTGTCAACTTTAGTCTTTCCACTATTCTCTGTCCACTTTAGGCTTTCCACTATAGTCTCCATTTTATTCTGTCCACTACAGTCTTTCCACTGTAGTCTTTCCACTATAGTCTGTCCACTTTAGTCTTTCCACTTTAGTCTATCCACTATAGTCTCCTCTTTATTCTGTCCACTACAGTCTTTCCACTTTAGTCTTTCCACTATTCTCTGTCCACTTTAGTCTTTCCACTTTAGTCTTTCCACTATAGTCTCCACTTTATTCCATCCACTAAAGTCTTTCCACTATAGTCTTTCCAATATAGTCTGTCCACTTTAGTCTTTCCACTATTCTCTGTCCACTTTAGTCTTTCCACTATAGTCTCCACTTTATTCTGTCCACTACATTCTTTCCACTTTAGTCTTTCCACTATAGTCTTTCCACTTCAGTCTGTCCACTTTAGTCTTTCCACTATAGTCTGTCCACTTTAGTCTTTCCACTATAGTCTTTCCACTTTAGTCTGTCCACTTAGTCTTTCCACTTCAGTCTTTCCACTACAGTCTGTCCACTTTATTCTTTCCACTATTCTCTGTCCACTATAGTCTACACTTCATTCTGTCCACTACAGTCTTTCCACTATAGTCTGTCCACTTTAGTCTTTCCACTTTAGTCTTTCCACTATAGTCTCCACTTTATTCTGTCCACTACAGTCTTTCCACTATAGTCTTTCCACTATAGTCTGTCCACTTTAGTCTTTCCACTATTCTCTGTCCACTTTAGTCTTTCCACTATAGTCTCCACTTTATTCTGTCCACTACAGTCTTTCCACTATAGTCTTTCCACTATAGTCTGTCCACTTTAGTCTTTCCACTTTAGTCTTTCCACTATAGTCTCCACTTTATTCTGTCCACTACAGTCTCTCCACTATAGTCTTTCCACTATAGTCTGTCCACTTTAGTCTTTCCACTATTCTCTGTCCACTTTATTCTTTCCACTATACTCTCCACTTTATTCTGTCCACTACAGTATTTCCACTATAGTCTGTGCACTTTAGTCTGTCCACTATAGTCTTTCCACTTCAGTCTGTCCACTTTAGTCTTTCCACTAAAGTCTGTCCACTTTAGTCTTTCCACTATAGTCTTTCCACTTTAGTCTGTCCACTTAGTCTTTCCACTTCAGTCTTTCCACTATAGTCTGTCCACTTTATTCTTTCCACTATTCTCTGTCCACTATAGTCTACACTTTATTCTGTCCACTACAGTCTTTCCACTATAGTCTGTCCACTTTAGTCTTTCCACTTTAGTCTTTCCACTACAGTCTCCACTTTATTCTGTCCACTACAGTCTTTCCACTATAGTCTTTCCACTATAGTCTGTCCACTTTAGTCTTTCCACTATTCTCTGTCCACTTTAGTCTGTCCACTTTAGTCTTTCCACTACAGTCTGTCCACTTTAGTCTTTCCACTATTCTCTGTCCACTTTAGTCTTTCCACTATAGTCTCCACTTTATTCTGCCCACTACAGTCTTTCCAATATAGTCTTTCCACTATAGTCTGTCCACTTTAGTCTTTCCAGTATTCTCTGTCCACTTTATTCTTTCCACTATACTCTCCACTTTATTCTGTCCACTACAGTCTTTCCACCATAGTTTGTCCACTTTAGTCTTTCCACTTTAGTCTTTCCACTATAGTCTCCACTTTATTCTGTCCACTACAGTCTTTCCACTATAGTCTTTCCACTATAGTCTGTCCACTTTAGTCTTTCCACTATTCTCTGTCCACTTTAGTCTTTCCACTATAGTCTCCACTTTATTCTGTCCACTACAGTCTTTCCACTATAGTCTTTCCACTATAGTCTGTCCACCTTAGTCTTTCCACTTTAGTCTTTCCACTATAGTCTCCACTTTATTCTGTCCACTACAGTCTCTCCACTACAGTCTTTCCACTATAGTCTGTCCACTTTAGTCTTTCCACTATTCTCTGTCCACTTTATTCTTTCCACTATACTCTCCACTTTATTCTCTCCACTACAGTATTTCCACTATAGTCTGTCCACTTTAGTCTGTCCACTTTAGTCTTTCCACTATAGTCTGTCCACTTTAGTCTTTCCACTATTCTCTGTCCACTTTAATCTTTCCAATATAGTCTCCACTTTATTCTGTCCACTACAGTCTTTCCACTTTATTCTGTCCACTACAGTCATTCCACTATAGTCTGTCCCCTTTAGTCTTTCCACTTTAGTCTTTCCACTTTTTCCACTTTAGTCTTTCCACTATTCTCTGTCCACTTTAGTCTTTCCACTATAGTCTCCACTTTATTCTGCCCACTACAGTCTTTCCAATATAGTCTTTCCACTATAGTCTTTCCACTTTATTCTGTCCACTACAGTCATTCCACTATAGTCTGTCCACTTTAGTCTTTCCACTTTAGTCTTTCCACTTTAGTCTGTCCACTTTAGTCTTTCCACTACAGTCTGTCCACTTTAGTCTTTCCACTATTCTCTGTCCACTTTAGTCTTTCCACTATAGTCCCCACTTTATTCTGCCCACTACAATCTTTCCACTATAGTCTTTCCACTATAGTCTGTCCACTTTAGTCTTTCCACTTTAGTCTTTCCACTTTAGTCTGTCCACTTTAGTCTTTCCACTCTAGTCTTTCCACTTTAGTCTTTCCACTTTAGTCTGTCCACTTTAGTCTTTCCACTACAGTCTTTCCACTACAGTCTGTCCACTTTAGTCTTTCCACTTTAGTCTTTCCACTATAGTCTCCACTTTATTCTGTCCACTACAGTCTCTCCACTATAGTCTTTCCACTATAGTCTGTCCACTTCAGTCTTTCCACTATAGTCTGTCCACTTTAGTCTTTCCACTTTAGTCTTTCAACTATAGTCTCATCTTTAGTCTGTCCACTACAGTCTTTCCACTATAGTCTGTCCACTTTAGTCTGTCCACTTTAGTCTTTCCACTATTCTCTGTCCACTTTAGTCTTTCCACTATAGTCTCCACTTTATTCTGCCCACTACAGTCTTTCCAATATAGTCTTTTCACTATAGTCTGTCCACTTTAGTCTTTCCACTTTAGTCTTTCCACTTTAGTCCGTACACTTTAGTCTTTCCACTTTAGTCTTTCCACTATAGTCTCCACTTTATTCTGTCCACTACAGTCTTTCCACTATAGTCTTTCCACTATAGTCTGTCCACTTTAGTCTTTCCACTATTCTCTGTCCACTTTAGTCTTTCCACTATAGTCTCCACTTTATTCTGTCCACTACAGTCTTTCCACTATAGTCTTTCCACTATAGTCTGTCCACTTTAGTCTTTCCACTTTAGTCTTTCCACTATAGTCTCCACTTTATTCTGTCCACTACAGTCTCTCCACTATAGTCTTTCCACTATAGTCTGTCCACTTTAGTCTTTCCACTATTCTCTGTCCACTTTATTCTTTCCACTATACTCTCCACTTTATTCTGTCCACTACAGTATTTCCACTATAGTCTGTGCACTTTAGTCTGTCCACTATAGTCTTTCCACTTCAGTCTGTCCACTTTAGTCTTTCCACTAAAGTCTGTCCACTTTAGTCTTTCCACTATAGTCTTTCCACTTTAGTCTCTCCACTTAGTCTTTCCACTTCAGTCTTTCCACTATAGTCTGTCCACTTTATTCTTTCCACTATTCTCTGTCCACTATAGTCTACACTTTATTCTGTCCACTACAGTCTTTCCACTATAGTCTGTCCACTTTAGTCTTTCCACTTTAGTCTTTCCACTACAGTCTCCACTTTATTCTGTCCACTACAGTCTTTCCACTATAGTCTTTCCACTATAGTCTGTCCACTTTAGTCTTTCCACTATTCTCTGTCCACTTTAGTCTGTCCACTTTAGTCTTTCCACTACAGTCTGTCCACTTTAGTCTTTCCACTATTCTCTGTCCACTTTAGTCTTTCCACTATAGTCTCCACTTTATTCTGCCCACTACAGTCTTTCCAATATAGTCTTTCCACTATAGTCTGTCCACTTTAGTCTTTCCAGTATTCTCTGTCCACTTTATTCTTTCCACTATACTCTCCACTTTATTCTGTCCACTACAGTCTTTCCACTATAGTCTGTCCACTTTAGTCTTTCCACTTTAGTCTTTCCACTATAGTCTCCACTTTATTCTGTCCACTACAGTCTTTCCACTATAGTCTTTCCACTATAGTCTGTCCACTTTAGTCTTTCCACTATTCTCTGTCCACTTTAGTCTTTCCACTATAGTCTCCACTTTATTCTGTCCACTACAGTCTTTCCACTATAGTCTTTCCACTATAGTCTGTCCACCTTAGTCTTTCCACTTTAGTCTTTCCACTATAGTCTCCACTTTATTCTGTCCACTACAGTCTCTCCACTACAGTCTTTCCACTATGGTCTGTCCACTTTAGTCTTTCCACTATTCTCTGTCCACTTTATTCTTTCCACTATACTCTCCACTTTATTCTCTCCACTACAGTATTTCCACTATAGTCTGTCCACTTTAGTCTGTCCACTTTAGTCTTTCCACTATAGTCTGTCCACTTTAGTCTTTCCACTATTCTCTGTCCACTTTAATCTTTCCAATATAGTCTCCACTTTATTCTGTCCACTACAGTCTTTCCACTATAGTCTTTCCACTTTATTCTGTCCACTACAGTCATTCCACTATAGTCTGTCCCCTTTAGTCTTTCCACTTTAGTCTTTCCACTTTTTCCACTTTAGTCTTTCCACTATTCTCTGTCCACTTTAGTCTTTCCACTATAGTCTCCACTTTATTCTGCCCACTACAGTCTTTCCAATATAGTCTTTCCACTATAGTCTTTCCACTTTATTCTGTCCACTACAGTCATTCCACTATAGTTTGTCCACTTTAGTCTTTCCACTTTAGTCTTTCCACTTTAGTCTGTCCACTTTAGTCTTTCCACTACAGTCTGTCCACTTTAGTCTTTCCACTATTCTCTGTCCACTTTAGTCTTTCCACTATAGTCCCCACTTTATTCTGCCCACTACAATCTTTCCACTATAGTCTTTCCACTATAGTCTGTCCACTTTAGTCTTTCCACTTTAGTCTTTCCACTTTAGTCTGTCCACTTTAGTCTTTCCACTCTAGTCTTTCCACTTTAGTCTTTCCACTTTAGTCTGTCCACTTTAGTCTTTCCACTACAGTCTTTCCACTATAGTCTGTCCACTTTAGTCTTTCCACTTTAGTCTTTCCACTTTAGTCTGTCCACTTTATTCTTTCCACTCTAGTCTTTCCACTTTAGTCTTTCCACTTTAGTCTGTCCACTTTAGTCTTTCCACTACAGTCTTTCCACTATAGTCTTTCCACTTTATTCTGTCCACTACAGTCATTCCACTATAGTCTGTCCCCTTTAGTCTTTCCACTTTAGTCTTTCCACTTTTTCCACTTTAGTCTTTCCACTATTCTCTGTCCACTTTAGTCTTTCCACTATAGTCTCCACTTTATTCTGCCCACTACAGTCTTTCCAATATAGTCTTTCCACTATAGTCTTTCCACTTTATTCTGTCCACTACAGTCATTCCACTATAGTCTGTCCACTTTAGTCTTTCCACTTTAGTCTTTCCACTTTAGTCTGTCCACTACAGTCTTTCCACTATAGTCTTTCCACTATAGTCTGTCCACTTTAGTCTTTCCACTTTAGTTTTTCCACTTTAGTCGTTCCACTTTAGTCTTTCCACTATTGTCTTTCCACTATAGTCTGTCCACTTTAGTATTTCCACTATTCTCTGTCCACTTTAGTCTTTCCACTATAGTCTGTCCACTTTAGTCTTTCCACTATTCTCTGTCCACTTTAGTCTTTCCACTATAGTCTCCACTTTATTATGTCCACTACAGTCTTTTCACTGTAGTCTTTCCACTATAGTCTGTCCACTTTAGTCTTTCCACTATAGTCTCCACTTTATTCTGTCCACGACAGTCTTTCCACTATAGTCTTTCCACTATAGTCTGTCCACTTTAGTCTTTCCGCTTTAGTTTTTCCACTTTAGTCTGTCCACTTTAGTGTTTCCACTATAGTCTGTCCACTTTAGTCTTTCCACTTTAGTCTTTCCACTTTATTCTGTGCACTTCATTGCTTACACTTTAGTGTGTCCACTGAGTCTTTCAACTTCAGTCTTTCAACTATAGTCTGTCCACTTTAGTCTATCCACTTTAGTCTTTCCACTATAGTCTCCACTTTATTCTGTCCACTACATTCTTTCCACTTTAGTCTTTCCACTATTCTCTGTCCACTTTAGTCTTTCCACTATAGTCTCCACTTTATTCTGTCCACTACAGTCTTTCCACTATAGTCTTTCCATTATAGTCTGTCCACTTTAGTCTTTCCACTATTCTCTGTCCACTTTAGTCTATCCACTATAGTCTCCACTTTATTCTGTCCACTACAGTCTTTCCACTATAGTCTTTCCACTATAGTCTTTCCACTATAGTCTGTCAACTTTAGTCTTTCCACTATTCTCTGTCCACTTTAGGCTTTCCACTATAGTCTCCACTTTATTCTGTCCACTACAGTCTTTCAACTATAGTCGTTCCACTATAGTCTGTCCACTTTAGTCTTTCCACTTTAGTCTATCCACTATAGTCTCCACTTTATTCTGTCCACTACAGTCTTTCCACTATTCTCTGTCCACTTTAGTCTTTCCACTATAGTCTCCACTTTATTCCGTCAACTACAGTTTTTCCACTATAGTCTTTCCACTATAGTCTGTCCACTTTAGTCTTTCCACTATTCTCTGTCCACTTTAGTCTTTCCACTATAGTCTCCACTTTATTCTGTCCACTACATTCTTTCCACTTTAGTCTTCCTACTATAGTCTTTCCACTTCAGTCTGTCCACTTTAGTCTTTCCACTATAGTCTGTCCACTTTAGTCTTTCCACGATAGTCTTTCTACTTTAGTCCGTCCTCTTAGTCTTTCCACTTCAGTCTTTCCACTATAGTCTGTCCACTTTAATCTTTCCACTTTAGTCTTTACACTACAGTCTCCACTTTATTCTGTCCACTACAGTCTTTCCACTTTAGTCTTTCCACTATTCTCTGTCCACTTTAGTCTTTCCATTATAGTCTCCACTTTATTCTGTCCACTACAGTCTTTCCACTGTAGTCTTTCCACTATAGTCTGTCCACTTTAGTCTTTCCAGTATTCTCTGTCCACTTTATTCTTTCCACTATACTCTCCACTTTATTCTGTCCACTACAGTCTTTCCACCATAGTTTGTCCACTTTAGTCTTTCCACTTTAGTCTTTCCACTATAGTCTCCACTTTATTCTGTCCACTACAGTCTTTCCACTATAGTCTTTCCACTATAGTCTGTCCACTTTAGTCTTTCCACTATTCTCTGTCCACTTTAGTCTTTCCACTATAGTCTCCACTTTATTCTGTCCACTACAGTCTTTCCACTATAGTCTTTCCACTATAGTCTGTCCACCTTAGTCTTTCCACTTTAGTCTTTCCACTATAGTCTCCACTTTATTCTGTCCACTACAGTCTCTCCACTACAGTCTTTCCACTATAGTCTGTCCACTTTAGTCTTTCCACTATTCTCTGTCCACTTTATTCTTTCCACTATACTCTCCACTTTATTCTCTCCACTACAGTATTTCCACTATAGTCTGTCCACTTTAGTCTGTCCACTTTAGTCTTTCCACTATAGTCTGTCCACTTTAGTCTTTCCACTATTCTCTGTCCACTTTAATCTTTCCAATATAGTCTCCACTTTATTCTGTCCACTACAGTCTTTCCACTTTATTCTGTCCACTACAGTCATTCCACTATAGTCTGTCCCCTTTAGTCTTTCCACTTTAGTCTTTCCACTTTTTCCACTTTAGTCTTTCCACTATTCTCTGTCCACTTTAGTCTTTCCACTATAGTCTCCACTTTATTCTGCCCACTACAGTCTTTCCAATATAGTCTTTCCACTATAGTCTTTCCACTTTATTCTGTCCACTACAGTCATTCCACTATAGTCTGTCCACTTTAGTCTTTCCACTTTAGTCTTTCCACTTTAGTCTGTCCACTTTAGTCTTTCCACTACAGTCTGTCCACTTTAGTCTTTCCACTATTCTCTGTCCACTTTAGTCTTTCCACTATAGTCCCCACTTTATTCTGCCCACTACAATCTTTCCACTATAGTCTTTCCACTATAGTCTGTCCACTTTAGTCTTTCCACTTTAGTCTTTCCACTTTAGTCTGTCCACTTTAGTCTTTCCACTCTAGTCTTTCGACTTTAGTCTTTCCACTTTAGTCTGTCCACTTTAGTCTTTCCACTACAGTCTTTCCACTACAGTCTGTCCACTTTAGTCTTTCCACTTTAGTCTTTCCACTATAGTCTCCACTTTATTCTGTCCACTACAGTCTCTCCACTATAGTCTTTCCACTATAGTCTGTCCACTTCAGTCTTTCCACTATAGTCTGTCCACTTTAGTCTTTCCACTTTAGTCTTTCAACTATAGTCTCATCTTTAGTCTGTCCACTACAGTCTTTCCACTATAGTCTGTCCACTTTAGTCTGTCCACTTTAGTCTTTCCACTATTCTCTGTCCACTTTAGTCTTTCCACTATAGTCTCCACTTTATTCTGCCCACTACAGTCTTTCCAATATAGTCTTTTCACTATAGTCTGTCCACTTTAGTCTTTCCACTTTAGTCTTTCCACTTTAGTCCGTACACTTTAGTCTTTCCACTTTAGTCTTTCCACTATAGTCTCCACTTTATTCTGTCCACTACAGTCTTTCCACTATAGTCTTTCCACTATAGTCTGTCCACTTTAGTCTTTCCACTATTCTCTGTCCACTTTAGTCTTTCCACTATAGTCTCCACTTTATTCTGTCCACTACAGTCTTTCCACTATAGTCTTTCCACTATAGTCTGTCCACTTTAGTCTTTCCACTTTAGTCTTTCCACTATAGTCTCCACTTTATTCTGTCCACTACAGTCTCTCCACTATAGTCTTTCCACTATAGTCTGTCCACTTTAGTCTTTCCACTATTCTCTGTCCACTTTATTCTTTCCACTATACTCTCCACTTTATTCTGTCCACTACAGTATTTCCACTATAGTCTGTGCACTTTAGTCTGTCCACTATAGTCTTTCCACTTCAGTCTGTCCACTTTAGTCTTTCCACTAAAGTCTGTCCACTTTAGTCTTTCCACTATAGTCTTTCCACTTTAGTCTCTCCACTTAGTCTTTCCACTTCAGTCTTTCCACTATAGTCTGTCCACTTTATTCTTTCCACTATTCTCTGTCCACTATAGTCTACACTTTATTCTGTCCACTACAGTCTTTCCACTATAGTCTGTCCACTTTAGTCTTTCCACTACAGTCTCCACTTTATTCTGTCCACTACAGTCTTTCCACTATAGTCTTTCCACTATAGTCTGTCCACTTTAGTCTTTCCACTATTCTCTGTCCACTTTAGTCTGTCCACTTTAGTCTTTCCACTACAGTCTGTCCACTTTAGTCTTTCCACTATTCTCTGTCCACTTTAGTCTTTCCACTATAGTCTCCACTTTATTCTGCCCACTACAGTCTTTCCAATATAGTCTTTCCACTATAGTCTGTCCACTTTAGTCTTTCCAGTATTCTCTGTCCACTTTATTCTTTCCACTATACTCTCCACTTTATTCTGTCCACTACAGTCTTTCCACTATAGTCTGTCCACTTTAGTCTTTCCACTTTAGTCTTTCCACTATAGTCTCCACTTTATTCTGTCCACTACAGTCTTTCCACTATAGTCTTTCCACTATAGTCTGTCCACTTTAGTCTTTCCACTATTCTCTGTCCACTTTAGTCTTTCCACTATAGTCTCCACTTTATTCTGTCCACTACAGTCTTTCCACTATAGTCTTTCCACTATAGTCTGTCCACCTTAGTCTTTCCACTTTAGTCTTTCCACTATAGTCTCCACTTTATTCTGTCCACTACAGTCTCTCCACTACAGTCTTTCCACTATAGTCTGTCCACTTTAGTCTTTCCACTATTCTCTGTCCACTTTATTCTTTCCACTATACTCTCCACTTTATTCTCTCCACTACAGTATTTCCACTATAGTCTGTCCACTTTAGTCTGTCCACTTTAGTCTTTCCACTATAGTCTGTCCACTTTAGTCTTTCCACTATTCTCTGTCCACTTTAATCTTTCCAATATAGTCTCCACTTTATTCTGTCCACTACAGTCTTTCCACTATAGTCTTTCCACTTTATTCTGTCCACTACAGTCATTCCACTATAGTCTGTCCCCTTTAGTCTTTCCACTTTAGTCTTTCCACTTTTTCCACTTTAGTCTTTCCACTATTCTCTGTCCACTTTAGTCTTTCCACTATAGTCTCCACTTTATTCTGCCCACTACAGTCTTTCCAATATAGTCTTTCCACTATAGTCTTTCCACTTTATTCTGTCCACTACAGTCATTCCACTATAGTTTGTCCACTTTAGTCTTTCCACTTTAGTCTTTCCACTTTAGTCTGTCCACTTTAGTCTTTCCACTACAGTCTGTCCACTTTAGTCTTTCCACTATTCTCTGTCCACTTTAGTCTTTCCACTATAGTCCCCACTTTATTCTGCCCACTACAATCTTTCCACTATAGTCTTTCCACTATAGTCTGTCCACTTTAGTCTTTCCACTTTAGTCTTTCCACTTTAGTCTGTCCACTTTAGTCTTTCCACTCTAGTCTTTCCACTTTAGTCTTTCCACTTTAGTCTGTCCACTTTAGTCTTTCCACTACAGTCTTTCCACTATAGTCTGTCCACTTTAGTCTTTCCACTTTAGTCTTTCCACTTTAGTCTGTCCACTTTATTCTTTCCACTCTAGTCTTTCCACTTTAGTCTTTCCACTTTAGTCTGTCCACTTTAGTCTTTCCACTACAGTCTTTCCACTATAGTCTTTCCACTTTATTCTGTCCACTACAGTCATTCCACTATAGTCTGTCCCCTTTAGTCTTTCCACTTTAGTCTTTCCACTTTTTCCACTTTAGTCTTTCCACTATTCTCTGTCCACTTTAGTCTTTCCACTATAGTCTCCACTTTATTCTGCCCACTACAGTCTTTCCAATATAGTCTTTCCACTATAGTCTTTCCACTTTATTCTGTCCACTACAGTCATTCCACTATAGTCTGTCCACTTTAGTCTTTCCACTTTAGTCTTTCCACTTTAGTCTGTCCACTACAGTCTTTCCACTATAGTCTTTCCACTATAGTCTGTCCACTTTAGTCTTTCCACTTTAGTTTTTCCACTTTAGTCGTTCCACTTTAGTCTTTCCACTATTGTCTTTCCACTATAGTCTGTCCACTTTAGTATTTCCACTATTCTCTGTCCACTTTAGTCTTTCCACTATAGTCTGTCCACTTTAGTCTTTCCACTATTCTCTGTCCACTTTAGTCTTTCCACTATAGTCTCCACTTTATTATGTCCACTACAGTCTTTTCACTGTAGTCTTTCCACTATAGTCTGTCCACTTTAGTCTTTCCACTATAGTCTCCACTTTATTCTGTCCACGACAGTCTTTCCACTATAGTCTTTCCACTATAGTCTGTCCACTTTAGTCTTTCCGCTTTAGTTTTTCCACTTTAGTCTGTCCACTTTAGTGTTTCCACTATAGTCTGTCCACTTTAGTCTTTCCACTTTAGTCTTTCCACTTTATTCTGTGCACTTCATTGCTTACACTTTAGTGTGTCCACTGAGTCTTTCAACTTCAGTCTTTCAACTATAGTCTGTCCACTTTAGTCTATCCACTTTAGTCTTTCCACTATAGTCTCCACTTTATTCTGTCCACTACATTCTTTCCACTTTAGTCTTTCCACTATTCTCTGTCCACTTTAGTCTTTCCACTATAGTCTCCACTTTATTCTGTCCACTACAGTCTTTCCACTATAGTCTTTCCATTATAGTCTGTCCACTTTAGTCTTTCCACTATTCTCTGTCCACTTTAGTCTATCCACTATAGTCTCCACTTTATTCTGTCCACTACAGTCTTTCCACTATAGTCTTTCCACTATAGTCTTTCCACTATAGTCTGTCAACTTTAGTCTTTCCACTATTCTCTGTCCACTTTAGGCTTTCCACTATAGTCTCCACTTTATTCTGTCCACTACAGTCTTTCAACTATAGTCGTTCCACTATAGTCTGTCCACTTTAGTCTTTCCACTTTAGTCTATCCACTATAGTCTCCACTTTATTCTGTCCACTACAGTCTTTCCACTATTCTCTGTCCACTTTAGTCTTTCCACTATAGTCTCCACTTTATTCCGTCAACTACAGTTTTTCCACTATAGTCTTTCCACTATAGTCTGTCCACTTTAGTCTTTCCACTATTCTCTGTCCACTTTAGTCTTTCCACTATAGTCTCCACTTTATTCTGTCCACTACATTCTTTCCACTTTAGTCTTCCTACTATAGTCTTTCCACTTCAGTCTGTCCACTTTAGTCTTTCCACTATAGTCTGTCCACTTTAGTCTTTCCACGATAGTCTTTCTACTTTAGTCCGTCCTCTTAGTCTTTCCACTTCAGTCTTTCCACTATAGTCTGTCCACTTTAATCTTTCCACTTTAGTCTTTACACTACAGTCTCCACTTTATTCTGTCCACTACAGTCTTTCCACTTTAGTCTTTCCACTATTCTCTGTCCACTTTAGTCTTTCCATTATAGTCTCCACTTTATTCTGTCCACTACAGTCTTTCCACTGTAGTCTTTCCACTATAGTCTGTCCACTTTATTCTTTCCACTATTCTCTGTCCACTTTAGTCTTTCCACTATAGTCTACACTTTATTCTGTCCACTACAGTCTTTCCACTATAGTCTTTCCACTATAGTCTGTCCACTTTAGTCTTTCCACTTTAGCTTTTCCACTTTAGTCTGTCCACTTCAATCTTTCCACTGTAGTCTTTCCACTATTCTCTGTCCACTTTAGTCTTTCCACAATAGTCTCCACTTTATTCTGTCCACTACAGTCTTTCCACTATCGTCTGTCCGCTTTAGTCTTTCCACTATTCTCTGTCCACTTTAGTCTTTCCACTATAGTCTCCACTTTATTCTGTCCACTACAGTCTTTCCACTATAGTCTTTCCACTATAGTCTGTCCACTTTAGTCTTTCCACTTTAGTCTTTCCACTATTCTCTGTCGACTTTAGTATTTCCACTTTAGTCTTTCCACTATAGTCTCCACTTTATTCTGTCCACTACAGTCTCTCCACTATAGTCTTTCCACTATAGTCTGTCCACTTTAGTCTTTCCATTATTCCCTGTCCACTTTATTCTTTCCACTATACTCTCCGCTTTATTCTGTCCACTACAGTCTTTCCACTATAGTCTGTCCACTTTAGTCTTTCCACTTTAGTCTTTCCATTTTAGTCTGTCCACTTTTGTCTTTCCACTATAGTCTGTCCACTTCATTCTTTCCACTATTCTCTGTCCACTTTATTCTTTCCACTATAATCTCCGCTTTATTCTGTCCACTAAAGTCTTTCCACTATAGTCTGTCCACTTTAGTCTTTCCACTATAGTCTTTCCACTATAGTCTGTCCACTTTAGTCTTTCCACTATAGTCTCCACTTTATTCTGTCCACTACAGTCTTTCCACTATAGTCTTTCCACTATAGTCTTTCCACTATAGTCTGTCCACTTTAGTCTTTCCACTTTAGTTTTTCCACTTTAGTCTGTCCACTTTAGTCTTTCCACTACAGTCTGTCCACTTTAGTCTTTACACTTTAGTCTTTCCACTTTATTCTGTCCACTTCAGTGTGTACACTTTAGTCTGTCCACTGAGTCTTTCCACTATAGTCTGTCCACTTTAGTCTTTCCACTTTATTCTTTCCACTATAGTCTCCACTTTATTATGTCCACTACAGTCTTTCCACTATAATCTTTCCACTATAGTCTGTCCACTTTAGTCTTTCCACTAGTCTCTGTCCACTTTAGTCTTTCCACTATAGTCTCCACTTTATTATGTCCACTACAGTCTTTCCACTATAGTCTTTTCACTATAGTCTGTCCACTTTAGTCTTTCCACTATAGTCTCCACTTTATTCTGTCCACTACAGTCTTTCCACTATAGTCTTTCCACTATAGTCTGTCCACTTTAGTCTTTCCACTTTAGTTTTTCCACTTTAGTCGTTCCACTTTAGTCTTTCCACTATTGTCTTTCCACTATAGTCTGTCCACTTTAGTATTTCCACTATTCTCTGTCCACTTTAGTCTTTCCACTATAGTCTGTCCACTTTAGTCTTTCCACTATTCTCTGTCCACTTTAGTCTTTCCACTATAGTCTCCACTTTATTATGTCCACTACAGTCTTTTCACTGTAGTCTTTCCACTATAGTCTGTCCACTTTAGTCTTTCCACTATAGTCTCCACTTTATTCTGTCCACGACAGTCTTTCCACTATAGTCTTTCCACTATAGTCTGTCCACTTTAGTCTTTCCACTATAGTCTTTCCACTATAGTCTGTCCACTTTAGTCTTTCCACTATTCTCTGTCCACTTTAGTCTTTCCACTATAGTCTCCACTTTATTCTGTCCACTACAGTCTTTCCACTATAGTCTTTCCACTATAGTCTGTCCACTTTAGTCTTTCCACTTTAGTCTTTCCACTATAGTCTCCACTTTATTCTGTCCACTACAGTCTCTCCACTATAGTCTTTCCACTATAGTCTGTCCACTTTAGTCTTTCCACTATTCTCTGTCCACTTTATTCTTTCCACTATACTCTCCACTTTATTCTGTCCACTACAGTATTTCCACTATAGTCTGTGCACTTTAGTCTGTCCACTATAGTCTTTCCACTTCAGTCTGTCCACTTTAGTCTTTCCACTAAAGTCTGTCCACTTTAGTCTTTCCACTATAGTCTTTCCACTTTAGTCTGTCCACTTAGTCTTTCCACTTCAGTCTTTCCACTATAGTCTGTCCACTTTATTCTTTCCACTATTCTCTGTCCACTATAGTCTACACTTTATTCTGTCCACTACAGTCTTTCCACTATAGTCTGTCCACTTTAGTCTTTCCACTTTAGTCTTTCCACTACAGTCTCCACTTTATTCTGTCCACTACAGTCTTTCCACTATAGTCTTTCCACTATAGTCTGTCCACTTTAGTCTTTCCACTATTCTCTGTCCACTTTAGTCTGTCCACTTTAGTCTTTCCACTACAGTCTGTCCACTTTAGTCTTTCCACTATTCTCTGTCCACTTTAGTCTTTCCACTATAGTCTCCACTTTATTCTGCCCACTACAGTCTTTCCAATATAGTCTTTCCACTATAGTCTGTCCACTTTAGTCTTTCCAGTATTCTCTGTCCACTTTATTCTTTCCACTATACTCTCCACTTTATTCTGTCCACTACAGTCTTTCCACTATAGTCTGTCCACTTTAGTCTTTCCACTTTAGTCTTTCCACTATAGTCTCCACTTTATTCTGTCCACTACAGTCTTTCCACTATAGTCTTTCCACTATAGTCTGTCCACTTTAGTCTTTCCACTATTCTCTGTTCACTTTAGTCTTTCCACTATAGTCTCCACTTTATTCTGTCCACTACAGTCTTTCCACTATAGTCTTTCCACTATAGTCTGTCCACCTTAGTCTTTCCACTTTAGTCTTTCCACTATAGTCTCCACTTTATTCTGTCCACTACAGTCTCTCCACTACAGTCTTTCCACTATAGTCTGTCCACTTTAGTCTTTCCACTATTCTCTGTCCACTTTATTCTTTCCACTATACTCTCCACTTTATTCTCTCCACTACAGTATTTCCACTATAGTCTGTCCACTTTAGTCTGTCCACTTTAGTCTTTCCACTATAGTCTGTCCACTTTAGTCTTTCCACTATTCTCTGTCCACTTTAATCTTTCCAATATAGTCTCCACTTTATTCTGTCCACTACAGTCTTTCCACTATAGTCTTTCCACTTTATTCTGTCCACTACAGTCATTCCACTATAGTCTGTCCCCTTTAGTCTTTCCACTTTAGTCTTTCCACTTTTTCCACTTTAGTCTTTCCACTATTCTCTGTCCACTTTAGTCTTTCCACTATAGTCTCCACTTTATTCTGCCCACTACAGTCTTTCCAATATAGTCTTTCCACTATAGTCTTTCCACTTTATTCTGTCCACTACAGTCATTCCACTATAGTCTGTCCACTTTAGTCTTTCCACTTTAGTCTTTCCACTTTAGTCTGTCCACTTTAGTCTTTCCACTACAGTCTGTCCACTTTAGTCTTTCCACTATTCTCTGTCCACTTTAGTCTTTCCACTATAGTCCCCACTTTATTCTGCCCACTACAATCTTTCCACTATAGTCTTTCCACTATAGTCTGTCCACTTTAGTCTTTCCACTTTAGTCTTTCCACTTTAGTCTGTCCACTTTAGTCTTTCCACTCTAGTCTTTCCACTTTAGTCTTTCCACTTTAGTCTGTCCACTTTAGTCTTTCCACTACAGTCTTTCCACTATAGTCTGTCCACTTTAGTCTTTCCACTTTAGTCTTTCCACTATAGTCTCCACTTTATTCTGTCCACTACAGTCTCTCCACTATAGTCTTTCCACTATAGTCTGTCCACTTTAGTCTTTCCACTATTCTCTGTCCACTTTAGTCTTTCCACTATAGTCTCCACTTTATTCTGTCCACTACAGTCTTTCCACTATAGTCTTTCCACTATAGTCTGTCAACTTTAGTCTTTCCACTATTCTCTGTCCACTTTAGGCTTTCCACTATAGTCTCCATTTTGTTCTGTCCACTACAGTCTTTCCACTATAGTCTTTCCACTATAGTCTGTCCACTTTAGTCTTTCCACTTTAGTCTATCCACTATAGTCTCCACTTTATTCTGTCCACTACAGTCTTTCCACTTTAGTCTTTCCACTATACTCTGTCCACTTTAGTCTTTCCACTTTAGTCTTTCCACTATAGTCTCCACTTTAGTCTTTCCACTTTAGTCTTTCCACTATAGTCTCCACTTAAATCCGTCCACTAAAGTCTTTCCACTATAGTCTTTCCAATATAGTCTGTCCACTTTAGTCTTTCCACTATTCTCTGTCCACTTTAGTCTTTCCACTATAGTCTGTCCACTTTAGTCTTTCCACTATTCTCTGTCCACTTTAGTCTTTCCACTATAGTCTACACTTTATTCTGTCCACTACAGTCTTTCCACTATAGTCTTTCCTCTTTATTCTGTCCACTTTAGTCTTTCCACTATTCTCTGTCCACTTTAGTCTCTCCACTATAGTCTTTCCACTATAATCTGTCCACTTTAGTCTTTCCACTATTCTCTGTCCACTTTATTCTTTCCACTATACTCTCCACTTTATTCTGTCAACTACAGTCTTTCCACTATAGTCTGTCCACTTTAGTCTTTCCACTTTAGTCTTTCCACTTTAGTCTTTCCACTTTAGTCTTTCCACTATAGTCTGTCCACTTTATTCTTTCCACTATAGTCTGTCCACTTTAGTCTTTCCACTATTCTCTGTCCACTTTAGTCTTTCCACTATAGTCTCCACTTTATTCTGTCCACTACAGTCTCTCCACTATAGTCTTTCCACTATAGTCTGTCCACTTTAGTCTTTCCACTATTCTCTGTCCACTTTATTCTTTCCACTATACTCTCCACTTTATTCTGTCCACTACAGTATTTCCACTATAGTCTGTCCACTTCAGTCTGTCCACTTTAGTCTTTCCACTATAGTCTGTCCACTTTAGTCTTTCCACTATTCTCTGTCCACTTTAGTCTTTCCACTATAGTCTCCACTTTATTCTGTCGACTACAGTCTTTCCACTATAGTCTTTCCACTATAGTCTGTCCACTTTAGTCTTTCCACTTTAGTCTTTCCGCTATAGTCTCCACTTTATTCTGTCCACTATAGTCTCTCAACTATAGTTTTTCCACTTTAGTCTGTAAACTTTAGTCTTTCCACTATTCTCTGTCCACTTTATTCTTTCCACTATACTCTCCATTTTATTCTGTCCACTACAGTCTTTCCACTATAGTCTGTCCACTTTAGTCTTTCCACTATAGTCTGTCCACTTTAGTCTTTCCACTTTAGTCTTTCCACTTTAGTCTGTCCACTTTAGTCTTTCCACTATAGTCTTTCCACTATTCTCTGTCCACTTTATTCTTTCCACTATACTCTCCACTTTATTCTGTCCACTACAGTATTTCCACTATAGTCTGTCCACTTCAGTCTGTCCACTTTAGTCTTTCCACTATAGTCCGTCCACTTTAGTCTTTCCACTATTTTCTGTCCACTTTAGTCTTTCCACTATAGTCTCCACTTTATTCTGTCCACTACAGTCTTTCCACTATAGTCTTTCCACTATAGTCTGTCCACTTTAGTCTTTCCACTTTAGTCTTTCCACTATAGTCTCCACTTTATTCTGTCCACTATAGTCTCTCCACTATAGTTTTTCCACTATAGTCTGTCCACTTTAGTCTTTCCACTATTCTCTGTCCACTTTATTCTTTCCACTATACTCTCCACTTTATTCTGTCCACTACAGTCTTTCCACCATAGTCTTTCCACTTTAGTCTTTCCACTTTAGTCTGTCCACTTTAGTCTTTCCACTACAGTCTTTCCACTATAGTCTGTCCACTTTAGTCTTTCCACTTTAGTCTTTCCACTATAGCCTCCACTTTATTCTGTCTACTACAGTCTCTCCACTATAGTCTTTCCACTATAGTCTGTCCACTTCAGTCTTTCCACTATAGTCTGTCCACTTTAGTCTTTCCACTTTAGTCTTTCCACTATAGTCTCCACTTTAGTCTGTCCACTACAGTCTTTCCTCTATAGTCTGTCCACTTTAGTCTTTCCACTATAGTCTTTCCACTTTAGTCTTTCCACTTTAGTCTGTCCACTTTAGTCTTTCCACTATAGTCTGTCCACTTTAGTCTTTCCACTATTCTCTGTCCACTTTATTCTTTCCACTATACTCACCACTTTATTCTGTCCACTACAGTCTTTCCACTATAGTCTGTCCACTTTAGTGTTTCCACTTTAGTCTTTCCACTTTAGTCATTCCACTTTAGTCTTTCCACTATAGTCTGTCCACTTTAGTCTTTCCACTATTCTCTGTCCACTTTATTCTTTCCACTATAGTCTCCAATTTATTCTGCCCACTACAGTCTTTCCTCTATAGTCTTTCCACTATAGTCTGTCCACTTTAGTCTTTCCACTTTAGTCTTTCCACTTTAGTCTGTCCACTTTAGTCTTTCCACTATAGTCTTTCCACTTTAGTCTTTCCACTATAGTCTTTCCACTATAGTCTGTCCACTTCAGTCTTTCCACTATAGTCTGTCCACTTTAGTCTTTCCACTTTAGTCTTTCCACTATAGCCTCCACTTTATTCTGTCTACTACAGTCTCTCCACTATAGTCTTTCCACTATAGTCTGTCCACTTCAGTCTTTCCACTATAGTCTGTCCACTTTAGTCTTTCCACTTTAGTCTTTCCACTATAGTCTCCACTTTATTCTGTCCACTACAGTCTTTCCACTATAGTCTTTCCACTATAGTCTGTCCACTTTAGTCTTTCCACTATTCTCTGTCCAATTTAGTCTTTCCACTATAGTCTCCACTTTACTCTGTCCACTACAGTCTTTCCACTATAGTCTTTCCACTATAGTCTGTCCACTTTAGTCTTTCCACTTTAGTCTTTCCACTATTCTCTTTCCACTTTAGTATTTCCACTTTAGTCTTTCCACTATAGTCTCCACTTTATTCGGTCCACTACAGTCTCTCCACTATAGTCTTTCCACTATAGTCTGTAAACTTTAGTCTTTCCCATATTCTCTGTCCACTTTATTCTTTCCACTATACTCTCCACTTTATTCTGTCCACTACAGTGTTTCCACTATAGTCTGTCCACTTTAGTCTTTCCACTTTAGTCTTTCCATTTTAGTCTGTCCACTTTAGTCTTTCCACTATAGTCTGTCCACTTTAGTCTTTCCACTATTCTCTGTCCACTTTAGTCTTTCCACTATAGTCTCCACTTTATTCTGTCCACTACAGTCTCTCCACTATAGTCTTTCCACTATAGTTTTTCCACTTTAGTCTTTCCACTATAGTCTGTCCACTTTAGTCTTTCCACTATAGTCTGTCCACTTTAGTCTTTCCACTATTCTCTCTCCACTTTAGTCTTTCCACTATAGTCTCCACTTTATTCTGTCCACTACAGTCTTTCCACTATAGTCTGTCAACTTCAGTCTTTCCACTATAGTCTGTCCACTTTAGTCTTTCCACTTTAGTCTTTCCACTATAGTCTCCACTTTAGTCTGTCCACTACAGTCTTTCCACTATAGTCTGTCCACTTTAGTCTGTCCACTTTAGTCTTTCCACTATTCTCTGTCCACTTTAGTCTTTCCACTATAGTCTCCACTTTATTCTGTCCACTACAGTCTTTCCACTATAGTCTGTCCAATTTAGTCTTTCCACTTTAGTCTTTCCACTTTAGTCTTTCCACTTTAGTCTTTCCACTATAGTCTGTCCACTTTAGTCTTTCCACTAGAGTCTGTCCACTTTAGTCTTTCCACTATTCTCTGTCCACTTTAGTCTTTCCACTATAGTCTCCACTTTATTCTGTCCACTACAGTCTCTCCACTATAGTCTTTCCACTATAGTCTGTCCACTTTAGTCTTTCCACTATTCTCTGTCCACTTTATTCTTTCCACTATACTCTCCACTTTATTCTGTCCACTACAGTATTTCCACTATAGTCTGTCCACTTCAGTCTGTCCACTTTAGTCTTTCCACTATAGTCTGTCCACTTTAGTCTTTCCACTATTCTCTGTCCACTTTAGTCTTTCCACTATAGTCTCCACTTTATTCTGTTCACTACAGTCTTTCCACTATAGTCTTTCCACTATAGTCTGTCCACTTTAGTCTTTCCACTTTAGTCTTTCCATTATAGTCTCCACTTTATTCTGTCCACTATAGTCTCTCCACTATAGTTTTTCCACTATAGTCTGTCCACTTTAGTCTTTTCACTATTCTCTGTCCACTTTATTCTTTCCACTATACTCTCCACTTTATTCTGTCCACTACAGTCTTTCCACTATAGTATGTCCACTTTAGTCTTTCCACTATAGTCTGTCCACTTTAGTCTTTCCACTTTAGTCTTTCCACTTTAGTCTGTCCACTTTAGTCTTTCCACTATAGTCTTTCCACTATTCTCTGTCCACTTTATTCTTTCCACTATACTCTCCACTTTATTCTGTCCACTACAGTATTTCCACTATAGTCTGTCCACTTCAGTCTGTCCACTTTAGTCTTTCCACTATAGTCTGTCCACTTTAATCTTTCCACTATTCTCTGTCCACTTTAGTCTTTCCACTATAGTCTCCACTTTATTCTGTCCACTACAGTCTCTCCACTATAGTCTTTCCACTATTCTCTGTCAACTTTATTCTTTCCACTATACTCTCCACTTTATTCTGTCCACTACAGTATTTCCACTATAGTCTGTCCACTTCAGTCTGTCCACTTTAGTCTTTCCACTATTTTCTGTCCACTTTATTCTTTCCACTATACTCTCCACTTTATTCTGTCCACTACAGTATTTCCACTATAGTCTGTCCACTTCAGTCTGTCCACTTTAGTCTTTCCACTATAGTCTGTCCACTTTAGTCTTTCCACTATTCTCTGTCCACTTTAGTCTTTCCACTATAGTCTCCACTTTATTCTGTCCACTACAGTCTTTCCACTATAGTCTTTCCACTATAGTCTGTCCACTTTAGTCTTTCCACTTTAGTCTTTCCACTATAGTCTCCACTTTATTCTGTCCACTATAGTCTCTCCACTATAGTTTTTCCACTATAGTCTGTCTACTTTAGTCTTTCCACTATTCTCTGTCCACTTTATTCTTTCCACTATACTCTCCAATTTATTCTGTCCACTACAGTCTTTCCACTATAGTCTGTCCACTTTAGTCTTTCCACTATGGTCTTTCCACTTTAGTCTTTCCACTTTAGTCTGTCCACTTTAGTCTCTCCACTACAGTCTTTCCACTATAGTCTGTCCACTTTAGTCTTTCCACTTTAGTCTTTCCACTATAGCCTCCACTTTATTCTGTCTACTACAGTCTCTCCACTATAGTTTTTCCACTATAGTCTGTCCACTTCAGTCTTTCCACTATAGTCTGTCCACTTTAGTCTTTCCACTTTAGTCTTTCCACTATAGTCTCCACTTTAGTCTGTCCACTACAGTCTTTCCTCTATAGTCTGTCCACTTTAGTCTTTCCACTATAGTCTTTCCACTTTAGTCTTTCCACTTTAGTCTGTCCACTTTAGTCTTTCCACTATAGTCTGTCCACTTTAGTCTTTCCACTATTCTCTGTCCACTTTAGTCTTTCCACTATAGTCTCCACTTTATTCTGTCCACTATAGTCTCTCCACTATAGTCTTTCAACTATAGTCTGTCCACTTTAGTCTTTCCACTATTCTCTGTCCACTTTATTCTTTCCACTATACTCTCCACTTTATTCTGTCCACTACAGTCTTTCCACTATAGTCTGTCCACTTTAGTGTTTCCACTTTAGTCTTTCCCCTTTAGTCTTTCCACTTTAGTCTTTCCACTATAGTCTGTCCACTTTAGTCTTTCCACTATAGTCTGTCCACTTTAGTCTTTCCACTATAGTCTTTCCACTTTAGTCTTTCCACTTTAGTCTGTCCACTTTAGTCTTTCCACTACAGTCTTTCCACTATAGTCTGTCCACTTTAGTCTTTCCACTTTAGTATTTCCACTATATCCTCCACTTTATTCTGTCTACTACAGTCTCTCCACTATAGTCTTTCCACTATAGTCTGTCCACTTCAGTCTCTCCACTATAGTCTGTCCACTTTAGTCTTTCCACTTTAGTCTTTCCACTATAGCCTCCACTTTATTCTGTCTACTACAGTCTCTCCACTATAGTCTTTCCACTATAGTCTGTCCACTTCAGTCTTTCCACTATAGTCTGTCCACTTTAGTCTTTCCACTTTAGTCTTTCCACTACAGTCTCCACTTTATTCTGTCCACTACAGTCTTTCCACTATAGTCTTTCCACTATAGTCTGTCCACTTTAGTCTTTCCACTATTCTCTGTCCACTTTAGTCTTTCCACTATAGTCTCCACTTTACTCTGTCCACTACAGTCTTTCCACTATAGTCTTTCCACTATAGTCTGTCCACTTTAGTCTTTCCACTTTAGTCTTTCCACTATTCTCTTTCCACTTTAGTATTTCCACTTTAGTCTTTCCACTATAGTCTCCACTTTATTCTGTCCACTACAGTCTTTCCACTATAGTCTGTCCACTTTAGTCTTTCCACTTCAGTCTTTCCATTTTAGTCTGTCCACTTTAGTCTTTCCACTATAGTCTGTCCACTTTAGTCTTTCCACTATTCTCTGTCCACTTTAGTCTTTCCACTATAGTCTCCACTTTATTCTGTCCACTACAGTCTTTCCACTTTAGTCTTTCCACTATTCTCTGTCCACTTTAGTCTTTCCACTTTAGTCTTTCCACTATAGTCTCCACTTTATTCTGTCCACTACAGTCTCTCCACTATAGTCTTTCCACTATAGTCTGTCCACTTTGTTCTTTCCACTATTCTCTGTCCACTTTATTCTTTCCACTATACTCTCCACTTTATTCTGTCCACTACAGTATTTCCACTATAGTCTGTCCACTTGAGTCTGTCCACTTTAGTCTTTCCACTATAGTCTGTCCACTTTAGTCTTTCCTCTATTCTCTGTCCACTTTAGTCTTTCCACTATAGTCTCCACTTTATTCTGTCCACTACAGTCTTTCCACTATAGTCTTTCCACTTTATTCTGTCCACTACAGTCTTTCCACTATAGTCTGTCCACTTTAGTCTTTCCACTTTAGTCTTTCCACTTTAGTCTGCCCACTTTAGTCTTTCCACTACAGTCTGTCCACTTTAGTCTTTCCACTATTCTCTGTCCACTTTAATCTTTCCACTATAGTCTCCACTTTATTCTGCCCACTACAGTCTTTCCACTATAGTCTTTCCACTATAGTCTGTCCACTTTAGTCTTTCCACTTTAGTCTTTCCACTATAGTCTCCACTTTATTCTGTCCACTACAGTCTTTCCACTATAGTCTTTCCACTTTATTCTGTCCACTACAGTCTTTCCACTATAGTCTCCACTTTATTCTGTCCACTACATTCTTTCCACTTTAGTCTTTCCACTATTCTCTGTCCACTTTAGTCTTTCCACTATAGTCTCCACTTTATTCTGTCCAATACAGATTTTCCACTGTAGTCTTTCCACTATAGTCTGTCCACTTTAGTCTTTCCACTATTCTCTGTCCACTTTAGTCTTTCCACTACAGTCTCCACTTTATTCTGTCCACTACAGTCTTTCCACTATAGTCTTTCCACTATGGTCTGTCAACTTTAGTCTTTCCACTATTCTCTGTCCACTTTAGGCTTTCCACTATAGTCTCCATTTTATTCTGTCCACTACAGTCTTTCCACTGTAGTCTTTCCACTATAGTCTGTCCACTTTAGTCTTTCCACTTTAGTCTATCCACTATAGTCTCCACTTTATTCTGTCCACTACAGTCTTTCCACTTTAGTCTTTCCACTATTCTCTGTCCACTTTAGTCTTTCCACTTTAGTCTTTCCACTATAGTCTCCACTTTATTCCATCCACTAAAGTCTTTCCACTATAGTCTTTCCAATATAGTCTGTCCACTTTAGTCTTTCCACTATTCTCTGTCCACTTTAGTCTTTCCACTATAGTCTCCACTTTATTCTGTCCACTACATTCTTTCCACTTTAGTCTTTCCACTATAGTCTTTCCACTTCAGTCTGTTCACTTTAGTCTTTCCACTATAGTCTGTCCACTTTAGTCTTTCCACTATAGTCTTTCCACTTTAGTCTGTCCACTTAGTCTTTCCACTTCAGTCTTTCCACTACAGTCTGTCCACTTTATTCTTTCCACTATTCTCTGTCCACTATAGTCTACACTTCATTCTGTCCACTACAGTCTTTCCACTATAGTCTGTCCACTTTAGTCTTTCCACTTTAGTCTTTCCACTATAGTCTCCACTTTATTCTGTCCACTACAGTCTTTCCACTATAGTCTTTCCACTATAGTCTGTCCACTTTAGTCTTTCCACTATTCTCTGTCCACTTTAGTCTTTCCACTATAGTCTCCACTTTATTCTGTCCACTACAGTCTTTCCACTATAGTCTTTCCACTATAGTCTGTCCACTTTAGTCTTTCCACTTTAGTCTTTCCACTATAGTCTCCACTTTATTCTGTCCACTACAGTCTCTCCACTATAGTCTTTCCACTATAGTCTGTCCACTTTAGTCTTTCCACTATTCTCTGTCCACTTTATTCTTTCCACTATACTCTCCACTTTATTCTGTCCACTACAGTATTTCCACTATAGTCTGTGCACTTTAGTCTGTCCACTATAGTCTTTCCACTTCAGTCTGTCCACTTTAGTCTTTCCACTAAAGTCTGTCCACTTTAGTCTTTCCACTATAGTCTTTCCACTTTAGTCTGTCCACTTAGTCTTTCCACTTCAGTCTTTCCACTATAGTCTATCCACTTTATTCTTTCCACTATTCTCTGTCCACTATAGTCTACACTTTATTCTGTCCACTACAGTCTTTCCACTATAGTCTGTCCACTTTAGTCTTTCCACTTTAGTCTTTCCACTACAGTCTCCACTTTATTCTGTCCACTACAGTCTTTCCACTATAGTCTTTCCACTATAGTCTGTCCACTTTAGTCTTTCCACTATTCTCTGTCCACTTTAGTCTGTCCACTTTAGTCTTTCCACTACAGTCTGTCCACTTTAGTCTTTCCACTATTCTCTGTCCTCTATTCTCGGTCCACTTTAGTCTTTCCACTATAGTCTCCACTTTATTCTGTCCACTACAGTCTTTCCACTATAGTCTTTCCACTATAGTCTGTCCACCTTAGTCTTTCCACTTTAGTCTTTCCACTATAGTCTCCACTTTATTCTGTCCACTACAGTCTCTCCACTACAGTCTTTCCACTATAGTCTGTCCACTTTAGTCTTTCCACTATTCTCTGTCCACTTTATTCTTTCCACTATACTCTCCACTTTATTCTCTCCACTACAGTATTTCCACTATAGTCTGTCCACTTTAGTCTGTCCACTTTAGTCTTTCCACTATAGTCTGTCCGCTTTAGTCTTTCCACTATTCTCTGTCCACTTTAATCTTTCCAATATAGTCTCCACTTTATTCTGTCCACTACAGTCTTTCCACTATAGTCTTTCCACTATAGTCTGTCCACTTTAGTCTTTCCACTTTAGTCTATCCACTATAGTCTCCACTTTATTCTGTCCACTACAGTCTTTCCACTTTAGTCTTTCCACTATACTCTGTCCACTTTAGTCTTTCCACTTTAGCCTTTCCACTATAGTCTCCACTTTAGTCTTTCCACTTTAGTCTTTCCACTATAGTCTCCACTTAAATCCGTCCACTAAAGTCTTTCCACTATAGTCTTTCCAATATAGTCTGTCCACTTTAGTCTTTCCACTTTAGTCTGTCCACTTAGTCTTTCCACTATAGTCTGTCCACTTTAGTCTTTCCACTATTCTCTGTCCACTTTAGTCTTTCCACTATAGTCTACACTTTATTCTGTCCACTACAGTCTTTCCACTATAGTCTTTCCTCTTTATTCTGTCCACTTTAGTCTTTCCACTATTCTCTGTCCACTTTAGTCTCTCCACTATAGTCTTTCCACTATAATCTGTCCACTTTAGTCTTTCCACTATTCTCTGTCCACTTTATTCTTTCCACTATACTCTCCACTTTATTCTGTCAACTACAGTCTTTCCACTATAGTCTGTCCACTTTAGTCTTTCCACTTTAGTCTTTCCACTTTAGTCTTTCCACTTTAGTCTTTCCACTATAGTCTGTCACCTTTATTCTTTCCACTATAGTCTGTCCACTTTAGTCTTTCCACTATTCTCTGTCCACTTTAGTCTTTCCACTATAGTCTCCACTTTATTCTGTCCACTACAGTCTCTCCACTATAGTCTTTCCACTATAGTCTGTCCACTTTAGTCTTTCCACTATTCTCTGTCCACTTTATTCTTTCCACTATACTCTCCACTTTATTCTGTCCACTACAGTATTTCCACTATAGTCTGTCCACTTCAGTCTGTCCACTTTAGTCTTTCCACTATAGTCTGTCCACTTTAGTCTTTCCACTATTCTCTGTCCACTTTAGTCTTTCCACTATAGTCTCCACTTTATTCTGTCGACTACAGTCTTTCCACTATAGTCTTTCCACTATAGTCTGTCCACTTAGTCTTTCCACTTTAGTCTTTCCGCTATAGTCTCCACTTTATTCTGTCCACTATAGTCTCTCCACTATAGTTTTTCCACTATAGTCTGTCCACTTTAGTCTTTCCACTATTCTCTGTCCACTTTATTCTTTCCACTATACTCTCCATTTTATTCTGTCCACTACAGTCTTTCCACTATAGTCTGTCCACTTTAGTCTTTCCACTATAGTCTGTCCACTTTAGTCTTTCCACTTTAGTCTTTCCACTTTAGTCTGTCCACTTTAGTCTTTCCACTATAGTCTTTCCACTATTCTCTCTCCACTTTATTCTTTCCACTATACTCTCCACTTTATTCTGTCCACTACAGTATTTCCACTATAGTCTGTCCACTTCAGTCTGTCCACTTTAGTCTTTCCACTATAGTCCGTCCACTTTAGTCTTTCCACTATTCTCTGTCCACTTTAGTCTTTCCACTATAGTCTCCACTTTATTCTGTCCACTACAGTCTTTCCACTATAGTCTTTCCACTATAGTCTGTCCACTTTAGTCTTTCCACTTTAGTCTTTCCACTATAGTCTCCACTTTATTCTGTCCACTATAGTCTCTCCACTATAGTTTTTCCACTATAGTCTGTCCACTTTAGTCTTTCCACTATTCTCTGTCCACTTTATTCTTTCCACTATACTCTCCACTTTATTCTGTCCACTACAGTCTTTCCACCATAGTCTTTCCACTTTAGTCTTTCCACTTTAGTCTGTCCACTTTAGTCTTTCCACTACAGTCTTTCCACTATAGTCTGTCCACTTTAGTCTTTCCACTTTAGTCTTTTCACTATAGCCTCCACTTTATTCTGTCTACTACAGTCTCTCCACTATAGTCTTTCCACTATAGTCTGTCCACTTCAGTCTTTCCACTATAGTCTGTCCACTTTAGTCTTTCCACTTTAGTCTTTCCACTATAGTCTCCACTTTAGTCTGTCCACTACAGTCTTTCCTCTATAGTCTGTCCACTTTAGTCTTTCCACTATAGTCTTTCCACTTTAGTCTTTCCACTTTAGTCTGTCCACTTTAGTCTTTCCACTATAGTCTGTCCACTTTAGTCTTTCCACTATTCTCTGTCCACTTTATTCTTTCCACTATACTCACCACTTTATTCTGTCCACTACAGTCTTTCCACTATAGTCTGTCCACTTTAGTGTTTCCACTTTAGTCTTTCCACTTTAGTCATTCCACTTTAGTCTTTCCACTATAGTCTGTCCACTTTAGTCTTTCCACTATTCTCTGTCCACTTTATTCTTTCCACTATAGTCTCCAATTTATTCTGCCCACTACAGTCTTTCCTCTATAGTCTTTCCACTATAGTCTGTCCACTTTAGTCTTTCCACTTTAGTCTTTCCACTTTAGTCTGTCCACTTTAGTCTTTCCACTATAGTCTTTCCACTTTAGTCTTTCCACTTTAGTCTGTCCACTTTAGTCTTTCCACTACAGTCTTTCCACTATAGTCTGTCCACTTTAGTCTTTCCACTTTAGTCTTTCCACTATATCTTCCACTTTATTCTGTCTACTACAGTCTTTCCACTATAGTCTTTCCACTATAGTCTGTCCACTTCAGTCTTTCCACTATAGTCTGTCCACTTTAGTCTTTCCACTTTAGTCTTTCCACTATAGCCTCCACTTTATTCTGTCTACTACAGTCTCTCCACTATAGTCTTTCCACTATAGTCTGTCCACTTCAGTCTTTCCACTATAGTCTGTCCACTTTAGTCTTTCCACTTTAGTCTTTCCACTATAGTCTCCACTTTATTCTGTCCACTACAGTCTTTCCACTATAGTCTTTCCACTATAGTCTGTCCACTTTAGTCTTTCCACTATTCTCTGTCCAATTTAGTCTTTCCACTATAGTCTCCACTTTACTCTGTCCACTACAGTCTTTCCACTATAGTCTTTCCACTATAGTCTGTCCACTTTAGTCTTTCCACTTTAGTCTTTCCACTATTCTCTTTCCACTTTAGTATTTCCACTTTAGTCTTTCCACTATAGTCTCCACTTTATTCTGTCCACTACAGTCTCTCCACTATAGTCTTTCCACTATAGTCTGTCCACTTTAGTCTTTCCCATATTCTCTGTCCACTTTATTCTTTCCACTATACTCTCCACTTTATTCTGTCCACTACAGTGTTTCCACTATAGTCTGTCCACTTTAGTCTTTCCACTTTAGTCTTTCCATTTTAGTCCGTCCACTTTAGTCTTTCCACTATAGTCTGTCCACTTTAGTCTTTCCACTATTCTCTGTCCACTTTAGTCTTTCCACTATAGTCTCCACTTTATTCTGTCCACTACAGTCTTTCCACTTTAGTCTTTCCACTATTCTCTGTCCACTTTAGTCTTTCCACTTTAGTCTTTCCACTATAGTCTCAACTTTATTCTGTCCACTACAGTCTCTCCACTATAGTCTTTCCACTATAGTCTGTCCACTTTGGTCTTTCCACTATTTTCTGTCCACTTTAATCTTTCCACTATACTCTCCACTTTATTCTGTCCACTACAGTATTTCCACAATAGTCTGTCCACTTGAGTCTGTCCACTTTAGTCTTTCCACTATAGTCTGTCCACTTTAGTCTTTCCACTTTAGTCTTTCCACTTTAGTCTGTACACTTTAGTCTTTCCACTATAGTCTCCACTTTATTCTGTCCACTACATTCTTTCCACTTTAGTCTTTCCACTATTCTCTGTCCACTACAGTTTATCCACTATAGTCTTTCCACTATAGTCTGTCCACTTTAGTCTTTCCACTATTCTCTGTCCACTTTAGTCTTTCCACTATAGTCTCCACTTTATTCTGTCCACTACAGTCTTTCCACTATAGTCTTTCCACTATAGTCTGTCAACTTTAGTCTTTCCACTATTCTCTGTCCACTTTAGGCTTTCCACTATAGTCTCCATTTTGTTCTGTCCACTACAGTCTTTCCACTATAGTCTTTCCACTATAGTCTGTCCACTTTAGTCTTTCCACTTTAGTCTATCCACTATAGTCTCCACTTTATTCTGTCCACTACAGTCTTTCCACTTTAGTCTTTCCACTATACTCTGTCCACTTTAGTCTTTCCACTTTAGTCTTTCCACTATAGTCTCCACTTTAGTCTTTCCACTTTAGTCTTTCCACTATAGTCTCCACTTAAATCCGTCCACTAAAGTCTTTCCACTACAGTCTTTCCAATATAATCTGTCCACTTTAGTCTTTCCACTATTCTCTGTCCACTTTAGTCTTTCCACTATAGTCTGTCCACTTTAGTCTTTCCACTATTCTCTGTCCACCTTAGTCTTTCCACTATAGTCTACACTTTATTTTGTCCACTACAGTCTTTCCACTATAGTCTTTCCTCTTTATTCTGTCCACTTTAGTCTTTCCACTATTCTCTGTCCACTTTAGTCTCTCCACTATAGTCTTTCCACTATAGTCTGTCCACTTTAGTCTTTCCACTATTCTCTGTCCACTTTATTCTTTCCACTATACTCTCCACTTTATTCTGTCAACTACAGTCTTTCCACTATAGTCTGTCCACTTTAGTCTTTCCACTTTAGTCTTTCCACTTTAGTCTTTCCACTTTAGTCTTTCCACTATAGTCTGTCCACTTTAGTCTTTCCACTATAGTCTGTCCACTTTAGTCTTTCCACTATTCTCTGTCCACTTTAGTCTTTCCACTATAGTCTCCACTTTATTCTGTCCACTACAGTCTCTCCACCATAGTCTTTCCACTGAAGTCTGTCCACTTTAGTCTTTCCACTATTCTCTGTCCACTTTATTCTTTCCACTATACTCTCCACTTTATTCTGTCCACTACAGTATTTCCACTATAGTCTGTCCACTTCAGTCTGTCCACTTTAGTCTTTCCACTATAGTCTGTCCACTTTAGTCTTTCCACTATTCTCTGTCCACTTTAGTCTTTCCACTATAGTCTCCACTTTATTCTGTCGACTACAGTCTTTCCACTATAGTCTTTCCACTATAGTCTGTCCACTTTCGTCTTTCCACTTTAGTCTTTCCACTATAGTCTCATCTTTATTCTGTCCACTATAGTCTCTCCACTATAGTTTTTCCACTATAGTCTGTCCACTTTAGTCTTTCCACTATTCTCTGTCCACTTTATTCTTTCCACTATACTCTCCACTTTATTCTGTCCACTACAGTCTTTCCACTATAGTCTGTCCACTTTAGTCTTTCCACTATAGTCTGTCCACTTTAGTCTTTCCACTTTAGTCTTTCCACTTTAGTCTGTCCACTTTAGTCTTTCCACTATAGTCTTTCCACTATTCTCTGTCCACTTTATTCTTTCCACTATACTCTCCACTTTATTCTGTCCACTACAGTATTTCCACTATTGTCTGTCCACTTCAGTCTGTCCACTTTAGTCTTTCCACTATAGTCTGTCCACTTTAGTCTTTCCACTATTCTCTGTCCACTTTAGTCTTTCCACTATAGTCTCCACTTTATTCTGTCCACTACAGTCTCTCCACTATAGTCTTTCCACTATTCTCTGTCCACTTTATTCTTTCCACTATACTCTCCACTTTATTCTGTCCACTACAGTATTTCCACTATAGTCTGTCCACTTCGGTCTGTCCACTTTAGTCTTTCCACTATAGTCTGTCCACTTTAGTCTTTCCACTATTCTCTGTCCACTTTAGTCTTTCCACTATAGTCTCCACTTTATTCTGTCCACTACAGTCTTTCCACTATAGTCTTTCCACTATAGTCTGTCCACTTTAGTCTTTCCACTTTAGTCTTTCCACTATAGTCTCCACTTTATTCTGTCCACTATAGTCTCTCCACTATAGTTTTTCCACTATAGTCTGTCCACTTTAGTCTTTCCACTATTCTCTGTCCACTTTATTCTTTCCACTATACTCTCCACTTTATTCTGTCCACTACAGTCTTTCCACTATAGTCTTTCCACTTTAGTCTTTCCACTTTAGTCTGTCCACTTTAGTCTTTCCACTACAGTCTTTCCACTGTAGTCTGTCCACTTTAGTCTTTCCACTTTAGTCTTTCCACTACAGCCTCCACTTTATTCTGTCTACTACAGTCTCTCCACTATAGTCTTTCCACTATAGTCTGTCCACTTCAGTCTTTCCACTATAGTCTGTCCACTTTAGTCTTTCCACTTTAGTCTTTCCACTATAGTCTCCACTTTAGTCTGTCCACTACAGTCTTTCCTCTATAGTCTCTCCACTTTAGTCTTTCCACTATAGTCTTTCCACTTTAGTCTTTCCACTTTAGTCTGTCCACTTTAGTCTTTCCACTATAGTCTGTCCACTTTAGTCTTTCCACTATTCTCTGTCCACTTTAGTCTTTCCACTATAGTCTCTACTTTATTCTGTCCACTATAGTCTCTCCACTATAGTCTTTCCACTATAGTCTGTCCACTTTAGTCTTTCCACTATTCTCTGTCCACTTTATTCTTTCCACTATACTCACCACTTTATTCTGTCCACTACAGTCTTTCCACTATAGTCTGTCCACTTTAGTGTTTCCACTTTAGTCTTTCCACTTTAGTCTTTCCACTTTAGTCTTTCCACTATAGTCTGTCCACTTTAGTCTTTCCACTATTCTCTGTCCACTTTATTCTTTCCACTATAGTCTCCAATTTATTCTGCCCACTACAGTCTTTCCTCTATAGTCTTTCCACTATAGTCTATCCGCTTTAGTCTTTCCACTTTAGTCTTTCCACTTTAGTCTGTCCACTTTAGTCTTTCCACTATAGTCTTTCCACTTTAGTCTTTCCACTTTAGTCTGTCCACTTTAGTCTTTCCACTACAGTCTTTCCACTATAGTCTGTCCACTTTAGTCTTTCCACTTTAGTCTTTCCACTATATCCTCCACTTTATTCTGTCTACTACAGTCTCTCCACTATAGTCTTTCCACTATAGTCTGTCCACTTCAGTCTTTCCGCTATAGTCTGTCCACTTTAGTCTTTCCACTTTAGTTTTTCCACTATAGCCTCCACTTTATTCTGTCTACTACAGTCTCTCCACTATAGTCTTTCCACTATAGTCTGTCCACTTCAGTCTTTCCACTATAGTCTGTCCACTTTAGTCTTTCCACTTTAGTCTTTCCACTATAGTCTCCACTTTATTCTGTCCACTACAGTCTTTCCACTATAGTCTTTCCACTATAGTCTGTCCACTTTAGTCTTTCCACTATTCTCTGTCCACTTTAGTCTTTCCACTATAGTCTCCACTTTACTCTGTCCACTACAGTCTTTCCACTATAGTCTTTCCACTATAGTCTGTCCACTTTAGTCTTTCCACTTTAGTCTTTCCACTATTCTCTTTCCACTTTAGTATTTCCACTTTAGTCTTTCGACTATAGTCTCCACTTTATTCTGTCCACTACAGTCTCTCCACTATAGTCTTTCCACTATAGTCTGTCCACTTTAGTCTTTCCCATATTCTCTGTCCACTTTATTCTTTCCACTATACTCTCCACTTTATTCTGTCCACTACAGTGTTTCCACTATAGTCTGTCCACTTTAGTCTTTCCACTTTAGTCTTTCCATTTTGGTCTGTCCACTTTAGTCTTTCCACTATAGTCTGTCCACTTTAGTCTTTCCACTATTCTCTGTCCACTTTAGTCTTTCCACTATAGTCTCCACTTTATTCTGTCCACTACAGTCTTTCCACTTTAGTCTTTCCACTATTCTCTGTCCACTTTAGTCTTTCCACTTTAGTCTTTCCACTATAGTCTCCACTTTATTCTGTCCACTACAGTATTTCCACTATAGTCTGTCCACTTGAGTCTGTCCACTTTAGTCTTTCCACTATAGTCTGTCCACTTTAGTCTTTCCACTATTCTCTGTCCACTTTAGTCTTTCCACTATAGTCTCCACTTTATTCTGTCCACTACAGTCTTTCCACTATAGTCTTTCCACTTTATTCTGTCCACTACAGTCTTTCCACTATAGTCTGTCCACTTTAGTCTTTCCACTTTAGTCTTTCCACTTTAGTCTGCCCACTTTAGTCTTTCCACTACAGTCTGTCCACTTTAGTCTGTCCACTTTAGTCTTTCCACTATTCTCTGTCCACTTTAATCTTTCCACTATAGTCTCCACTTTATTCTGCCCACTACAGTCTTTCCACTATAGTCTTTCCACTATAGTCTGTCCACTTTAGTCTTTCCACTTTAGTCTTTCCACTATAGTCTCCACTTTATTCTGTCCACTACAGTCTTTCCACTATAGTCTTTCCACTTTATTCTGTCCACTACAGTCTTTCCACTGTAGTCTCCACTTTATTCTGTCCACTACATTCTTTCCACTTTAGTCTTTCCACTATTATCTGTCCACTTTAGTCTTTCCACTATAGTCTCCACTTTATTCTGTCCACTACAGATTTTCCACTGTAGTCTTTCCACTATAGTCTGTCCACTTTAGTCTTTCCACTATTCTCTGTCCACTTTAGTCTTTCCACTACAGTCTCCACTTTATTCTGTCCACTACAGTCTTTCCACTATAGTCTTTCCACTATAGTCTTTCCACTATGGTCTGTCAACTTTAGTCTTTCCAATATTGTCTGTCCACTTTAGGCTTTCCACTATAGTCTCCATTTTATTCTGTCCACTACAGTCTTTCCACTGTAGTCTTTCCACTATAGTCTGTCCACTTTAGTCTTTCCACTTTAGTCTATCCACTATAGTCTCCACTTTATTCTGTCCACTACAGTCTTTCCACTTTAGTCTTTCCACTATTCTCTGTCCACTTTAGTCTTTCCACTTTAGTCTTTCCACTATAGTCTCCACTTTATTCCATCCACTAAAGTCTTTCCACTATAGTCTTTCCAATATAGTCTGTCCACTTTAGTCTTTCCACTATTCTCTGTCCACTTTAGTCTTTCCACTATAGTCTCCACTTTATTCTGTCCACTACATTCTTTCCACTTTAGTCTTTCCACTATAGTCTTTCCACTTCAGTCTGTCCACTTTAGTCTTTCCACTATAGTCTGTCCACTTTAGTCTTTCCACTATAGTCTTTCCACTTTAGTCTGTCCACTTAGTCTTTCCACTTCAGTCTTTCCACTATAGTTTGTCCACTTTATTCTTTCCACTATTCTCTGTCCACTATAGTCTACACTTTATTCTGTCCACTACAGTCTTTACACTATAGTCTGTCCACTTTAGTCTTTCCACTTTAGTCTTTCCACTATAGTCTCCACTTTATTCTGTCCACTACAGTCTTTCCACTATAGTCTTTCCACCATAGTCTGTCCACTTTAGTCTTTCCACTATTCTCTGTCCACTTTAGTCTTTCCACTATAGTCTCCACTTTATTCTGTCCACTACAGTCTTTCCACTATAGTCTTTCCACTATAGTCTGTCCACTTTAGTCTTTCCACTATAGTCTGTCCACTTTAGTCTTTCCACTATTCTCTGTCCACTTTATTCTTTCCACTATACTCTCCACTTTATTCTGTCCACTACAGTATTTCCACTATAGTCTGTGCACTTTAGTCTGTCCACTATAGTCTTTCCACTTCAGTCTGTCCACTTTAGTCTTTCCACTATAGTCTTTCCACTTTAGTCTGTCCACTTAGTCTTTCCACTTCAGTCTTTCCACTATAGTCTGTCCACTTTACTCTTTCCACTATTCTCTGTCCACTATAGTCTTTCCACTATAGTCTGTCCACTTCAGTCTTTCCACTATAGTCTGTCCACTTTAGTCTTTCCACTTTAGTCTTTCCACTATAGCCTCCACTTTATTCTGTCTACTACAGTCTCTCCACTATAGTCTTTCCACTATAGTCTGTCCACTTCAGTCTTTCCACTATAGTCTGTCCACTTTAGTCTTTCCACTTTAGTCTTTCCACTATAGTCTCCACTTTATTCTGTCCACTACAGTCTTTCCACTATAGTCTTTCCACTATAGTCTGTCCACTTTAGTCTTTCCACTATAGTCTGTCCACTTTAGTCTTTCCACTATTCTCTGTCCACTTTATTCTTTCCACTATACTCTCCACTTTATTCTGTCCACTACAGTATTTCCACTATAGTCTGTGCACTTTAGTCTGTCCACTATAGTCTTTCCACTTCAGTCTGTCCACTTTAGTCTTTCCACTATAGTCTTTCCACTTTAGTCTGTCCACTTAGTCTTTCCACTTCAGTCTTTCCACTATAGTCTGTCCACTTTACTCTTTCCACTATTCTCTGTCCACTATAGTCTTTCCACTATAGTCTGTCCACTTCAGTCTTTCCACTATAGTCTGTCCACTTTAGTCTTTCCACTTTAGTCTTTCCACTATAGCCTCCACTTTATTCTGTCTACTACAGTCTCTCCACTATAGTCTTTCCACTATAGTCTGTCCACTTCAGTCTTTCCACTATAGTCTGTCCACTTTAGTCTTTCCACTTTAGTCTTTCCACTATAGTCTCCACTTTATTCTTTCCACTATAGTCTGTCCACTTTAGTCTTTCCACTATTCTCTGTCCAATTTAGTCTTTCCACTATAGTCTCCACTTTACTCTGTCCACTACAGTCTTTCCACTATAGTCTTTCCACTATAGTCTGTCCACTTTAGTCTTTCCACTTTAGTCTTTCCACTATTCTCTTTCCACTTTAGTATTTCCACTATTCTCTTTCCACTTTAGTATTTCCACTTTAGTCTTTCCACTATAGTCTCCACTTTATTCTGTCCACTACAGTCTCTCCACTATAGTCTTTCCACTATAGTCTGTCCACTTTAGTCTTTCCCATATTCTCTGTCCACTTTATTCTTTCCACTATACTCTCCACTTTATTCTGTCCACTACAGTGTTTCCACTATAGTCTGTCCACTTTAGTCTTTCCACTTTAGTCTTTCCATTTTAGTCCGTCCACTTTAGTCTTTCCACTATAGTCTGTCCACTTTAGTCTTTCCACTATTCTCTGTCCACTTTAGTCTTTCCACTATAGTCTCCACTTTATTCTGTCCACTACAGTATTTCCACTTTAGTCTTTCCACTATTCTCTGTCCACTTTAGTCTTTCCACTTTAGTCTTTCCACTATAGTCTCAACTTTATTCTGTCCACTACAGTCTCTCCACTATAGTCTTTCCACTATAGTCTGTCCACTTTGGTCTTTCCACTATTTTCTGTCCACTTTAATCTTTCCACTATACTCTCCACTTTATTCTGTCCACTACAGTATTTCCACAATAGTCTGTCCACTTGAGTCTGTCCACTTTAGTCTTTCCACTATTTTCTGTCCACTTTAATCTTTCCACTATACTCTCCACTTTATTCTGTCCACTACAGTATTTCCACAATAGTCTGTCCACTTGAGTCTGTCCACTTTAGTCTTTCCACTATAGTCTGTCCACTTTAGTCTTTCCACTTTAGTCTTTCCACTTTAGTCTGTACACTTTAGTCTTTCCACTATAGTCTCCACTTTATTCTGTCCACTACATTCTTTCCACTTTAGTCTTTCCACTATTCTCTGTCCACTACAGTTTATCCACTATAGTCTTTCCACTATAGTCTGTCAACTTTAGTCTTTCCACTATTCTCTGTCCACTTTAGGCTTTCCACTATAGTCTCCATTTTGTTCTGTCCACTACAGTCTTTCCACTATAGTCTTTCCACTATAGTCTGTCCACTTTAGTCTTTCCACTTTAGTCTATCCACTATAGTCTCCACTTTATTCTGTCCACTACAGTCTTTCCACTTTAGTCTTTCCACTATACTCTGTCCACTTTAGTCTTTCCACTTTAGTCTTTCCACTATAGTCTCCACTTTAGTCTTTCCACTTTAGTCTTTCCACTATAGTCTCCACTTAAATCCGTCCACTAAAGTCTTTCCACTACAGTCTTTCCAATATAATCTGTCCACTTTAGTCTTTCCACTATTCTCTGTCCACTTTAGTCTTTCCACTATAGTCTGTCCACTTTAGTCTTTCCACTATTCTCTGTCCACCTTAGTCTTTCCACTATAGTCTACACTTTATTTTGTCCACTACAGTCTTTCCACTATAGTCTTTCCTCTTTATTCTGTCCACTTTAGTCTTTCCACTATTCTCTGTCCACTTTAGTCTCTCCACTATAGTCTTTCCACTATAGTCTGTCCACTTTAGTCTTTCCACTATTCTCTGTCCACTTTATTCTTTCCACTATACTCTCCACTTTATTCTGTCAACTACAGTCTTTCCACTATAGTCTGTCCACTTTAGTCTTTCCACTTTAGTCTTTCCACTTTAGTCTTTCCACTTTAGTCTTTCCACTATAGTCTGTCCACTTTAGTCTTTCCACTATAGTCTGTCCACTTTAGTCTTTCCACTATTCTCTGTCCACTTTAGTCTTTCCACTATAGTCTCCACTTTATTCTGTCCACTACAGTCTCTCCACCATAGTCTTTCCACTGAAGTCTGTCCACTTTAGTCTTTCCACTATTCTCTGTCCACTTTATTCTTTCCACTATACTCTCCACTTTATTCTGTCCACTACAGTATTTCCACTATAGTCTGTCCACTTCAGTCTGTCCACTTTAGTCTTTCCACTATAGTCTGTCCACTTTAGTCTTTCCACTATTCTCTGTCCACTTTAGTCTTTCCACTATAGTCTCCACTTTATTCTGTCGACTACAGTCTTTCCACTATAGTCTTTCCACTATAGTCTGTCCACTTTAGTCTTTCCACTTTAGTCTTTCCACTATAGTCTCAACTTTATTCTGTCCACTATAGTCTATCCACTATAGTTTTTCCACTATAGTCTGTCCACTTTAGTCTTTCCACTATTCTCTGTCCACTTTATTCTTTCCACTATACTCTCCACTTTATTCTGTCCACTACAGTCTTTCCACTATAGTCTGTCCACTTTAGTCTTTCCACTATAGTCTGTCCACTTTAGTCTTTCCACTTTAGTCTTTCCACTTTAGTCTGTCCACTTTAGTCTTTCCACTATAGTCTTTCCACTATTCTCTGTCCACTTTATTCTTTCCACTATACTCTCCACTTTATTCTGTCCACTACAGTATTTCCACTATTGTCTGTCCACTTCAGTCTGTCCACTTTAGTCTTTCCACTATAGTCTGTCCACTTTAGTCTTTCCACTATTCTCTGTCCACTTTAGTCTTTCCACTATAGTCTCCACTTTATTCTGTCCACTACAGTCTCTCCACTATAGTCTTTCCACTATTCTCTGTCCACTTTATTCTTTCCACTATACTCTCCACTTTATTCTGTCCACTACAGTATTTCCACTATAGTCTGTCCACTTCGGTCTGTCCACTTTAGTCTTTCCACTATCGTCTGTCCACTTTAGTCTTTCCACTATTCTCTGTCCACTTTAGTCTTTCCACTATAGTCTCCACTTTATTCTGTCCACTACAGTCTTTCCACTATAGTCTTTCCACTATAGTCTGTCCACTTTAGTCTTTCCACTTTAGTCTTTCCACTATAGTCTCCACTTTATTCTGTCCACTATAGTCTCTCCACTATAGTTTTTCCACTATAGTCTGTCCACTTTAGTCTTTCCACTATTCTCTGTCCACTTTATTCTTTCCACTATACTCTCCACTTTATTCTGTCCACTACAGTCTTTCCACTATAGTCTTTCCACTTTAGTCTTTCCACTTTAGTCTGTCCACTTTAGTCTTTCCACTACAGTCTTTCCACTGTAGTCTGTCCACTTTAGTCTTTCCACTTTAGTCTTTCCACTACAGCCTCCACTTTATTATGTCTACTACAGTCTCTCCACTATAGTCTTTCCACTATAGTCTGTCCACTTCAGTCTTTCCACTATAGTCTGTCCACTTTAGTCTTTCCACTTTAGTCTTTCCACTATAGTCTCCACTTTAGTCTGTCCACTACAGTCTTTCCTCTATAGTCTCTCCACTTTAGTCTTTCCACTATAGTCTTTCCACTTTAGTCTTTCCACTTTAGTCTGTCCACTTTAGTCTTTCCACTATAGTCTGTCCACTTTAGTCTTTCCACTATTCTCTGTCCACTTTAGTCTTTCCACTATAGTCTCTACTTTATTCTGTCCACTATAGTCTCTCCACTATAGTCTTTCCACTATAGTCTGTCCACTTTAGTCTTTCCACTATTCTCTGTCCACTTTATTCTTTCCACTATACTCACCACTTTATTCTGTCCACTACAGTCTTTCCACTATAGTCTGTCCACTTTAGTGTTTCCACTTTAGTCTTTCCACTTTAGTCTTTCCACTTTAGTCTTTCCACTATAGTCTGTCCACTTTAGTCTTTCCACTATTCTCTGTCCACTTTATTCTTTCCACTATAGTCTCCAATTTATTCTGCCCACTACAGTCTTTCCTCTATAGTCTTTCCACTATAGTCTGTCCACTTTAGTGTTTCCACTTTAGTCTTTCCACTTTAGTCTTTCCACTTTAGTCTTTCCACTATAGTCTGTCCACTTTAGTCTTTCCACTATTCTCTGTCCACTTTATTCTTTCCACTATAGTCTCCAATTTATTCTGCCCACTACAGTCTTTCCTCTATAGTCTTTCCACTATAGTCTCTCCACTATAGTCTTTCCACTATAGTCTGTCCACTTCAGTCTTTCCACTATAGTCTGTCCACTTTAGTCTTTCCACTTTAGTTTTTCCACTATAGCCTCCACTTTATTCTGTCTACTACAGTCTCTCCACTATAGTCTTTCCACTATAGTCTGTCCACTTCAGTCTTTCCACTATAGTCTGTCCACTTTAGTCTTTCCACTTTAGATTTTCCACTATAGTCTCCACTTTATTCTGTCCACTACAGTCTTTCCACTATAGTCTTTCCACTATAGTCTGTCCACTTTAGTCTTTCCACTATTCTCTGTCCACTTTAGTCTTTCCACTATAGTCTCCACTTTACTCTGTCCACTACAGTCTTTCCACTATAGTCTTTCCACTATAGTCTGTCCACTTTAGTCTTTCCACTTTAGTCTTTCCACTATTCTCTTTCCACTTTAGTATTTCCACTTTAGTCTTTCGACTATAGTCTCCACTTTATTCTGTCCACTACAGTCTCTCCACTATAGTCTTTCCACTATAGTCTGTCCACTTTAGTCTTTCCCATATTCTCTGTCCACTTTATTCTTTCCACTATACTCTCCACTTTATTCTGTCCACTACAGTGTTTCCACTATAGTCTGTCCACTTTAGTCTTTCCACTTTAGTCTTTCCATTTTGGTCTGTCCACTTTAGTCTTTCCACTATAGTCTGTCCACTTTAGTCTTTCCACTATTCTCTGTCCACTTTAGTCTTTCCACTATAGTCTCCACTTTATTCTGTCCACTACAGTCTTTCCACTTTAGTCTTTCCACTATTCTCTGTCCACTTTAGTCTTTCCACTTTAGTCTTTCCACTATAGTCTCCACTTTATTCTGTCCACTACAGTATTTCCACTATAGTCTGTCCTCTTGAGTCTGTCCACTTTAGTCTTTCCACTATAGTCTGTCCACTTTAGTCTTTCCACTATTCTCTGTCCACTTTAGTCTTTCCACTATAGTCTCCACTTTATTCTGTCCACTACAGTCTTTCCACTATAGTCTTTCCACTTTATTCTGTCCACTACAGTCTTTCCACTATAGTCTGTCCACTTTAGTCTTTCCACTTTAGTCTTTCCACTTTAGTCTGCCCACTTTAGTCTTTCCACTACAGTCTGTCCACTTTAGTCTGTCCACTTTAGTCTTTCCACTATTCTCTGTCCACTTTAATCTTTCCACTATAGTCTCCACTTTATTCTGCCCACTACAGTCTTTCCACTATAGTCTTTCCACTATAGTCTGTCCACTTTAGTCTTTCCACTTTAGTCTTTCCACTATAGTCTCCACTTTATTCTGTCCACTACAGTCTTTCCACTATAGTCTTTCCACTTTATTCTGTCCACTACAGTCTTTCCACTGTAGTCTCCACTTTATTCTGTCCACTACATTCTTTCCACTTTAGTCTTTCCACTATTATCTGTCCACTTTAGTCTTTCCACTATAGTCTCCACTTTATTCTGTCCACTACAGATTTTCCACTGTAGTCTTTCCACTATAGTCTGTCCACTTTAGTCTTTCCACTATTCTCTGTCCACTTTAGTCTTTCCACTACAGTCTCCACTTTATTCTGTCCACTACAGTCTTTCCACTATAGTCTTTCCACTATAGTCTTTCCACTATGGTCTGTCAACTTTAGTCTTTCCAATATTGTCTGTCCACTTTAGGCTTTCCACTATAGTCTCCATTTTATTCTGTCCACTACAGTCTTTCCACTGTAGTCTTTCCACTATAGTCTGTCCACTTTAGTCTTTCCACTTTAGTCTATCCACTATAGTCTCCACTTTATTCTGTCCACTACAGTCTTTCCACTTTAGTCTTTCCACTATTCTCTGTCCACTTTAGTCTTTCCACTTTAGTCTTTCCACTATAGTCTCCACTTTATTCCATCCACTAAAGTCTTTCCACTATAGTCTTTCCAATATAGTCTGTCCACTTTAGTCTTTCCACTATTCTCTGTCCACTTTAGTCTTTCCACTATAGTCTCCACTTTATTCTGTCCACTACATTCTTTCCACTTTAGTCTTTCCACTATAGTCTTTCCACTTCAGTCTGTCCACTTTAGTCTTTCCACTATAGTCTGTCCACTTTAGTCTTTCCACTATAGTCTTTCCACTTTAGTCTGTCCACTTAGTCTTTCCACTTCAGTCTTTCCACTATAGTTTGTCCACTTTATTCTTTCCACTATTCTCTGTCCACTATAGTCTACACTTTATTCTGTCCACTACAGTCTTTCCACTATAGTCTGTCCACTTTAGTCTTTCCACTTTAGTCTTTCCACTATAGTCTCCACTTTATTCTGTCCACTACAGTCTTTCCACTATAGTCTTTCCACCATAGTCTGTCCACTTTAGTCTTTCCACTATTCTCTGTCCACTTTAGTCTTTCCACTATAGTCTCCACTTTATTCTGTCCACTACAGTCTTTCCACTATAGTCTTTCCACTATAGTCTGTCCACTTTAGTCTTTCCACTTTAGTCTTTCCACTATAGTCTGTCCACTTTAGTCTTTCCACTATTCTCTGTCCACTTTATTCTTTCCACTATACTCTCCACTTTATTCTGTCCACTACAGTATTTCCACTATAGTCTGTGCACTTTAGTCTGTCCACTATAGTCTTTCCACTTCAGTCTGTCCACTTTAGTCTTTCCACTATAGTCTTTCCACTTTAGTCTGTCCACTTAGTCTTTCCACTTCAGTCTTTCCACTATAGTCTGTCCACTTTACTCTTTCCACTATTCTCTGTCCACTATAGTCTACACTTTATTCTGTCCACTACAGTCTTTCCACTATAGTCTGTCCACTTTAGTCTTTCCACTTTAGTCTTTCCACTATAGTCTCCACTTTATTCTGTCCACTACAGTCTTTCCACTATAGTCTTTCCACTATAGTCTGTCCACTTTAGTCTTTCCACTATTCTCTGTCCACTTTAGTCTTTCCACTATAGTCTCCACTTTATTCTGTCCACTACAGTCTTTCCACTATAGTCTTTCCACTTTAGTCTGTCCACTTTAGTCTTTCCACTACAGTCTGTCCACTTTAGTCTTTCCACTATTCTCTGTCCACTTTATTCTTTCCACTATAGTCTCCACTTTATTCTGCCCACTACAGTCTTTCCAATATAGTGTTTCCACTATAGTCTGTCCACTTTAGTCTTTCCACTATTCTCTGTGCACTTTATTCTTTCCACTATACTCTCCACTTTATTCTGTCTACTACAGTCTTTCCACTATAGTCTATCCACTTTAGTCTTTCCACTTTAGTTTTTCCACTTTAGTCTTTCCACTTTAGTCTTTCCACTATAGTCTGTCCACTTTAGTCTTTCCACTATTCTCTGTCCACTTTAGTCTTTCCACTATAGTCTCCACTTTATTCTGCCCACTAAAGTCTTTCCACTATAGTCTTTCCACTATAGTCTGTCCACTATAGTCTGTCCACTTTAGTCTTTCCACTTTAGTCTTTCCACTTTAGTCTGTCCACTTTAGTCTTTCCACTATAGTCTTTCCACTTTAGTCTTTCCACTTTAGTCTGTCCACTTTAGTCTTTCCACTACAGTCTTTCCACTATAGTCTGTCCACTTTAGTCTTTCCACTTTAGTCTTTCCACCATAGTCTCCACTTTATTCTGTCCACTACAGTCTTTCCACTATAGTCTTTCCACTATAGTCTGTCCACTTTAGTCTTTCCACTATTCTCTGTCCACTTTAGTCTTTCCACTATAGTCTCCACTTTATTCTGTCCACTACAGTCTTTCCACTATAGTCTTTCCACTATAGTCTGTCCACTTTAGTCTTTCCACTTTAGTCTTTCCACTATAGTCTCCACTTTATTCTGTCCACTACAGTCTCTCCACTATAGTCTTTCCACTATAGTCTGTCCACTATAGTCTGTCCACTTTAGTCTTTCCACTTTAGTCTTTCCACTTTAGTCTGTCCACTTTAGTCTTTCCACTATAGTCTTTCCACTTTAGTCTTTCCACTTTAGTCTTTCCACTATAGTCTTTCCACTTTAGTCTTTCCACTTTAGTCTGTCCACCATAGTCTTTCCACTGAAGTCTGTCCACTTTAGTCTTTCCACTATTCTCTGTCCACTTTATTCTTTCCACTATACTCTCCACTTTATTCTGTCCACTACAGTATTTCCACTATAGTCTGTCCACTTCAGTCTGTCCACTTTAGTCTTTCCACTATAGTCTGTCCACTTTAGTCTTTCCACTATTCTCTGTCCACTTTAGTCTTTCCACTATAGTCTCCACTTTATTCTGTCGACTACAGTCTTTCCACTATAGTCTTTCCACTATAGTCTGTCCACTTTAGTCTTTCCACTTTAGTCTTTCCACTATAGTCTCAACTTTATTCTGTCCACTATAGTCTATCCACTATAGTTTTTCCACTATAGTCTGTCCACTTTAGTCTTTCCACTTTAGTCTTTCCACTATAGTCTCAACTTTATTCTGTCCACTATAGTCTATCCACTATAGTTTTTCCACTATAGTCTGTCCACTTTAGTCTTTCCACTATTCTCTGTCCACTTTATTCTTTCCACTATACTCTCCACTTTATTCTGTCCACTACAGTCTTTCCACTATAGTCTGTCCACTTTAGTCTTTCCACTATAGTCTGTCCACTTTAGTCTTTCCACTTTAGTCTTTCCACTTTAGTCTGTCCACTTTAGTCTTTCCACTATAGTCTTTCCACTATTCTCTGTCCACTTTATTCTTTCCACTATACTCTCCACTTTATTCTGTCCACTACAGTATTTCCACTATTGTCTGTCCACTTCAGTCTGTCCACTTTAGTCTTTCCACTATAGTCTGTCCACTTTAGTCTTTCCACTATTCTCTGTCCACTTTAGTCTTTCCACTATAGTCTCCACTTTATTCTGTCCACTACAGTCTCTCCACTATAGTCTTTCCACTATTCTCTGTCCACTTTATTCTTTCCACTATACTCTCCACTTTATTCTGTCCACTACAGTATTTCCACTATAGTCTGTCCACTTCGGTCTGTCCACTTTAGTCTTTCCACTATAGTCTGTCCACTTTAGTCTTTCCACTATTCTCTGTCCACTTTAGTCTTTCCACTATAGTCTCCACTTTATTCTGTCCACTACAGTCTTTCCACTATAGTCTTTCCACTATAGTCTGTCCACTTTAGTCTTTCCACTTTAGTCTTTCCACTATAGTCTCCACTTTATTCTGTCCACTATAGTCTCTCCACTATAGTTTTTCCACTATAGTCTGTCCACTTTAGTCTTTCCACTATTCTCTGTCCACTTTATTCTTTCCACTATACTCTCCACTTTATTCTGTCCACTACAGTCTTTCCACTATAGTCTTTCCACTTTAGTCTTTCCACTTTAGTCTGTCCACTTTAGTCTTTCCACTACAGTCTTTCCACTGTAGTCTGTCCACTTTAGTCTTTCCACTTTAGTCTTTCCACTACAGCCTCCACTTTATTCTGTCTACTACAGTCTCTCCACTATAGTCTTTCCACTATAGTCTGTCCACTTCAGTCTTTCCACTATAGTCTGTCCACTTTAGTCTTTCCACTTTAGTCTTTCCACTATAGTCTCCACTTTAGTCTGTCCACTACAGTCTTTCCTCTATAGTCTCTCCACTTTAGTCTTTCCACTATAGTCTTTCCACTTTAGTCTTTCCACTTTAGTCTGTCCACTTTAGTCTTTCCACTATAGTCTGTCCACTTTAGTCTTTCCACTATTCTCTGTCCACTTTAGTCTTTCCACTATAGTCTCTACTTTATTCTGTCCACTATAGTCTCTCCACTATAGTCTTTCCACTATAGTCTGTCCACTTTAGTCTTTCCACTATTCTCTGTCCACTTTATTCTTTCCACTATACTCACCACTTTATTCTGTCCACTACAGTCTTTCCACTATAGTCTGTCCACTTTAGTGTTTCCACTTTAGTCTTTCCACTTTAGTCTTTCCACTTTAGTCTTTCCACTATAGTCTGTCCACTTTAGTCTTTCCACTATTCTCTGTCCACTTTATTCTTTCCACTATAGTCTCCAATTTATTCTGCCCACTACAGTCTTTCCTCTATAGTCTTTCCACTATAGTCTGTCCACTTTAGTGTTTCCACTTTAGTCTTTCCACTTTAGTCTTTCCACTTTAGTCTTTCCACTATAGTCTGTCCACTTTAGTCTTTCCACTATTCTCTGTCCACTTTATTCTTTCCACTATAGTCTCCAATTTATTCTGCCCACTACAGTCTTTCCTCTATAGTCTTTCCACTATAGTCTCTCCACTATAGTCTTTCCACTATAGTCTGTCCACTTCAGTCTTTCCACTATAGTCTGTCCACTTTAGTCTTTCCACTTTAGTTTTTCCACTATAGCCTCCACTTTATTCTGTCTACTACAGTCTCTCCACTATAGTCTTTCCACTATAGTCTGTCCACTTCAGTCTTTCCACTATAGTCTGTCCACTTTAGTCTTTCCACTTTAGATTTTCCACTATAGTCTCCACTTTATTCTGTCCACTACAGTCTTTCCACTATAGTCTTTCCACTATAGTCTGTCCACTTTAGTCTTTCCACTATTCTCTGTCCACTTTAGTCTTTCCACTATAGTCTCCACTTTACTCTGTCCACTACAGTCTTTCCACTATAGTCTTTCCACTATAGTCTGTCCACTTTAGTCTTTCCACTTTAGTCTTTCCACTATTCTCTTTCCACTTTAGTATTTCCACTTTAGTCTTTCGACTATAGTCTCCACTTTATTCTGTCCACTACAGTCTCTCCACTATAGTCTTTCCACTATAGTCTGTCCACTTTAGTCTTTCCCATATTCTCTGTCCACTTTATTCTTTCCACTATACTCTCCACTTTATTCTGTCCACTACAGTGTTTCCACTATAGTCTGTCCACTTTAGTCTTTCCACTTTAGTCTTTCCATTTTGGTCTGTCCACTTTAGTCTTTCCACTATAGTCTGTCCACTTTAGTCTTTCCACTATTCTCTGTCCACTTTAGTCTTTCCACTATAGTCTCCACTTTATTCTGTCCACTACAGTCTTTCCACTTTAGTCTTTCCACTATTCTCTGTCCACTTTAGTCTTTCCACTTTAGTCTTTCCACTATAGTCTCCACTTTATTCTGTCCACTACAGTATTTCCACTATAGTCTGTCCTCTTGAGTCTGTCCACTTTAGTCTTTCCACTATAGTCTGTCCACTTTAGTCTTTCCACTATTCTCTGTCCACTTTAGTCTTTCCACTATAGTCTCCACTTTATTCTGTCCACTACAGTCTTTCCACTATAGTCTTTCCACTTTATTCTGTCCACTACAGTCTTTCCACTATAGTCTGTCCACTTTAGTCTTTCCACTTTAGTCTTTCCACTTTAGTCTGCCCACTTTAGTCTTTCCACTACAGTCTGTCCACTTTAGTCTGTCCACTTTAGTCTTTCCACTATTCTCTGTCCACTTTAATCTTTCCACTATAGTCTCCACTTTATTCTGCCCACTACAGTCTTTCCACTATAGTCTTTCCACTATAGTCTGTCCACTTTAGTCTTTCCACTTTAGTCTTTCCACTATAGTCTCCACTTTATTCTGTCCACTACAGTCTTTCCACTATAGTCTTTCCACTTTATTCTGTCCACTACAGTCTTTCCACTGTAGTCTCCACTTTATTCTGTCCACTACATTCTTTCCACTTTAGTCTTTCCACTATTATCTGTCCACTTTAGTCTTTCCACTATAGTCTCCACTTTATTCTGTCCACTACAGATTTTCCACTGTAGTCTTTCCACTATAGTCTGTCCACTTTAGTCTTTCCACTATTCTCTGTCCACTTTAGTCTTTCCACTACAGTCTCCACTTTATTCTGTCCACTACAGTCTTTCCACTATAGTCTTTCCACTATAGTCTTTCCACTATGGTCTGTCAACTTTAGTCTTTCCAATATTGTCTGTCCACTTTAGGCTTTCCACTATAGTCTCCATTTTATTCTGTCCACTACAGTCTTTCCACTGTAGTCTTTCCACTATAGTCTGTCCACTTTAGTCTTTCCACTTTAGTCTATCCACTATAGTCTCCACTTTATTCTGTCCACTACAGTCTTTCCACTTTAGTCTTTCCACTATTCTCTGTCCACTTTAGTCTTTCCACTTTAGTCTTTCCACTATAGTCTCCACTTTATTCCATCCACTAAAGTCTTTCCACTATAGTCTTTCCAATATAGTCTGTCCACTTTAGTCTTTCCACTATTCTCTGTCCACTTTAGTCTTTCCACTATAGTCTCCACTTTATTCTGTCCACTACATTCTTTCCACTTTAGTCTTTCCACTATAGTCTTTCCACTTCAGTCTGTCCACTTTAGTCTTTCCACTATAGTCTGTCCACTTTAGTCTTTCCACTATAGTCTTTCCACTTTAGTCTGTCCACTTAGTCTTTCCACTTCAGTCTTTCCACTATAGTTTGTCCACTTTATTCTTTCCACTATTCTCTGTCCACTATAGTCTACACTTTATTCTGTCCACTACAGTCTTTCCACTATAGTCTGTCCACTTTAGTCTTTCCACTTTAGTCTTTCCACTATAGTCTCCACTTTATTCTGTCCACTACAGTCTTTCCACTATAGTCTTTCCACCATAGTCTGTCCACTTTAGTCTTTCCACTATTCTCTGTCCACTTTAGTCTTTCCACTATAGTCTCCACTTTATTCTGTCCACTACAGTCTTTCCACTATAGTCTTTCCACTATAGTCTGTCCACTTTAGTCTTTCCACTTTAGTCTTTCCACTATAGTCTGTCCACTTTAGTCTTTCCACTATTCTCTGTCCACTTTATTCTTTCCACTATACTCTCCACTTTATTCTGTCCACTACAGTATTTCCACTATAGTCTGTGCACTTTAGTCTGTCCACTATAGTCTTTCCACTTCAGTCTGTCCACTTTAGTCTTTCCACTATAGTCTTTCCACTTTAGTCTGTCCACTTAGTCTTTCCACTTCAGTCTTTCCACTATAGTCTGTCCACTTTACTCTTTCCACTATTCTCTGTCCACTATAGTCTACACTTTATTCTGTCCACTACAGTCTTTCCACTATAGTCTGTCCACTTTAGTCTTTCCACTTTAGTCTTTCCACTATAGTCTCCACTTTATTCTGTCCACTACAGTCTTTCCACTATAGTCTTTCCACTATAGTCTGTCCACTTTAGTCTTTCCACTATTCTCTGTCCACTTTAGTCTTTCCACTATAGTCTCCACTTTATTCTGTCCACTACAGTCTTTCCACTATAGTCTTTCCACTTTAGTCTGTCCACTTTAGTCTTTCCACTACAGTCTGTCCACTTTAGTCTTTCCACTATTCTCTGTCCACTTTATTCTTTCCACTATAGTCTCCACTTTATTCTGCCCACTACAGTCTTTCCAATATAGTGTTTCCACTATAGTCTGTCCACTTTAGTCTTTCCACTATTCTCTGTGCACTTTATTCTTTCCACTATACTCTCCACTTTATTCTGTCTACTACAGTCTTTCCACTATAGTCTATCCACTTTAGTCTTTCCACTTTAGTTTTTCCACTTTAGTCTTTCCACTTTAGTCTTTCCACTATAGTCTGTCCACTTTAGTCTTTCCACTATTCTCTGTCCACTTTAGTCTTTCCACTATAGTCTCCACTTTATTCTGCCCACTAAAGTCTTTCCACTATAGTCTTTCCACTATAGTCTGTCCACTATAGTCTGTCCACTTTAGTCTTTCCACTTTAGTCTTTCCACTTTAGTCTGTCCACTTTAGTCTTTCCACTATAGTCTTTCCACTTTAGTCTTTCCACTTTAGTCTGTCCACTTTAGTCTTTCCACTACAGTCTTTCCACTATAGTCTGTCCACTTTAGTCTTTCCACTTTAGTCTTTCCACCATAGTCTCCACTTTATTCTGTCCACTACAGTCTTTCCACTATAGTCTTTCCACTATAGTCTGTCCACTTTAGTCTTTCCACTATTCTCTGTCCACTTTAGTCTTTCCACTATAGTCTCCACTTTATTCTGTCCACTACAGTCTTTCCACTATAGTCTTTCCACTATAGTCTGTCCACTTTAGTCTTTCCACTTTAGTCTTTCCACTATAGTCTCCACTTTATTCTGTCCACTACAGTCTCTCCACTATAGTCTTTCCACTATAGTCTGTCCACTTTAGTCTTTCCACTATTCTCTGTCCACTTTATTATTTCCACTATACTCTCCACTTTATTCTGTCCACTACAGTATTTCCACTATAGTCTGTCCACTTTAGTCTGTCCACTTTAGTCTTTCCACTATAGTCTATCCACTTTAGTCTTTCCACTATTCTCTGTCCACTTTAGTCTTTCCAATATAGTCTCCACTTTATTCTGTCCACTACAGTCTTTCCACTATAGTCTTTCCACTTTATTCTGTCCACTACAGTCATTCCACTATAGTCTGTCCACTTTAGTCTTTCCACTTTAGTCTTTCCACTTTAGTCTGTCCACTTTAGTCTTTCCACTACAGTCTGTCCACTTTAGTCTTTCCACTATTCTCTGTCCACTTTATTCTTTCCACTATACTCTCCACTTTATTCTTTCCACTACAGTCTTTCCACTATAGTCTGTCCACTTTAGTCTTTCCACTTTGGTCTTTCCACTTTAGTCTTTCCACTTTAGTCTTTCCACTATAGTCTGTCCACTTTAGTCTTTCCACTATTCTCTGTCCACTTTAGTCTTTCCACTATAGTCTCCACTTTATTCTGCCCACTACAGTCTTTCCACTATAGTCTTTCCACTATAGTCTGTCCACTTTAGTCTTTCCACTTTAGTCTTTCCACTCTAGTCTGTCCACTTTAGTCTTTCCACTATAGTCTTTCCACTTTAGTCTTTCCACTTTAGTCTGTCCACTTTAGTCTTTCCACTACAGTCTTTCCACTATAGTCTGTCCACTTTAGTTTTTCCACTTTAGTCTTTCCACTTTAGTCTTTCCACTTTAGTCTGTCCACTTTAGTCTTTCCACTATAGTCTTTCCACTTTAGTCTTTCCACTATAGTCTCCACTTTATTCTGCCCACTACAGTCTTTCCACTATAGTCTTTCCACTATAGTCTGTCCACTTTAGTCTTTCCACTTTAGTCTTTCCACTTTAGTCGGTCCACTTTAGTCTTTCCACTATAGTCTTTCCACTTTAGTCTTTCCACTTTAGTCTGTCCACTTTAGTCTTTCCACTACAGTCTTTCCACTATAGTCTGTCCACTTTAGTCTTTCCACTTTAGTCTTTCCACCATAGTCTCCACTTTATTCTGTCCACTACAGTCTTTCCACTATAGTCTTTCCACTATAGTCTGTCCACTTTAGTCTTTCCACTATTCTCTGTCCACTTTAGTCTTTCCACTATAGTCTCCACTTTATTCTGTCCACTACAGTCTTTCCACTATAGTCTTTCCACTATAGTCTGTCCACTTTAGTCTTTCCACTTTAGTCTTTCCACTATAGTCTCCACTTTATTCTGTCCACTACAGTCTCTCCACTATAGTCTTTCCACTATAGTCTGTCCACTTTAGTCTTTCCACTATTCTCTGTCCACTTTATTATTTCCACTATACTCTCCACTTTATTCTGTCCACTACAGTATTTCCACTATAGTCTGTCCACTTTAGTCTGTCCACTTTAGTCTTTCCACTATAGTCTGTCCACTTTAGTCTTTCCACTATTCTCTGTCCACTTTAGTCTTTCCAATATAGTCTCCACTTTATTCTGTCCACTACAGTCTTTCCACTATAGTCTTTCCACTTTATTCTGTCCACTACAGTCATTCCACTATAGTCTGTCCACTTTAGTCTTTCCACTTTAGTCTTTCCACTTTAGTCTGTCCACTTTAGTCTTTCCACTACAGTCTGTCCACTTTAGTCTTTCCACTATTCTCTGTCCACTTTATTCTTTCCACTATACTCTCCACTTTATTCTTTCCACTACAGTCTTTCCACTATAGTCTGTCCACTTTAGTCTTTCCACTTTAGTCTTTCCACTTTAGTCTTTCCACTTTAGTCTTTCCACTATAGTCTGTCCACTTTAGTCTTTCCACTATTCTCTGTCCACTTTAGTCTTTCCACTATAGTCTCCACTTTATTCTGCCCACTACAGTCTTTCCACTATAGTCTTTCCACTATAGTCTGTCCACTTTAGTCTTTCCACTTTAGTCTTTCCACTCTAGTCTGTCCACTTTAGTCTTTCCACTATAGTCTTTCCACTTTAGTCTTTCCACTTTAGTCTTTCCACTATAGTCTCCACTTTAGTCTGTCCACTTCAGTCTTTCCACTATAGTCTGTCCACTTTAGTCTGTCCACTTTAGTCTTTCCACTATTCTCTGTCCACTTTAGTCTTTCCACTATAGTCTCCACTTTATTCTGCCCACTACAGTCTTTCCAATATAGTCTTTCCACTATAGTCTGTCCACTTTAGTCTTTCCACTTTAGTCTTTCCACTTTAGTCTGTACACTTTAGTCTTTCCACTATAGTCTCCACTTTATTCTGTCCACTACATTCTTTCCACTTTAGTCTTTCCACTATTCTCTGTCCACTTTAGTCTTTCCACTATAGTCTCCACTTTATTCTGTCCACTACACTCTTTCCACTATAGTCTTTCCACTATAGTCTGTCAACTTTAGTCTTTCCACTATTCTCTGTCCACTTTAGGCTTTCCACTATAGTCTCCATTTTATTCTGTCCACTGAAGTCTTTCCACTATAGTCTTTCCACTATAGTCTGTCCACTTTAGTCTTTCCACTTTAGTCTTTCCACTATAGTCTCCACTTTATTCTGTCCACTATAGTCTCTCCACTATAGTTTTTCCACTATAGTCTGTCCACTTTAGTCTTTCCACTATTCTCTGTCCACTTTATTCTTTCCACTATACTCTCCACTTTATTCTGTCCACTACATTCTTTCCACTTTAGTCTTTCCACTATAGTCTTACCACTTCAGTCTGTCCACTTTATTCTTTCCACTATAGTCTGTCCACTTTAGTCTTTCCACTATAGTCTATCCACTTTAGTCTGTCCACTTAGTGTTTCCACTTCAGTCTTTCCACTATAGTCTGTCCACTTTATTCTTTCCACTATTCTCTGTCCACTATAGTCTACACTTTATTCTGTCCACTACAGTCTTTCCACTATAGTCTGTCCACTTTAGTCTTTCCACTTTAGTCTTTCCACTATAGTCTCCACTTTATTCTGTCCACTACAGTCTTTCCACTATAGTCTTTCCACTATAGTCTGTCCACTTTAGTCTTTCCACTATTCTCTGTCCACTTTAGTCTTTCCACTATAGTCTCCACTTTATTCTGTCCACTACAGTCTTTCCACTATAGTCTTTCCACTTTAGTCTGTCCACTTTAGTCTTTCCACTTTAGTCTTTCCACTATAGTCTCCACTTTATTCTGTCCACTACAGTCTCTCCACTATAGTCTTTCCACTATAGTCTGTCCACTTTAGTCTTTCCACCTATTCTCTGTCCACTTTATTCTTTCCACTATACTCTCCACTTTATTCTTTCCACTACAGTATTTCCACTATAGTCTGTGCACTTTAGTCTGTCCACTATAGTCTTTCCACTTCAGTCTGTCCACTTTAGTCTTTCCACTATAGTCTTTCCACTTTAGTCTGTCCACTTAGTCTTTCCACTTCAGTCTTTCCACTATAGTCTGTCCACTTTATTCTTTCCACTATTCTCTGTCCACTATAGTCTACACTTTATTCTGTCCACTACAGTCTTTCCACTATAGTCTGTCCACTTTAGTCTTTCCACTTTAGTCTTTCCACTATAGTCTCCACTTTATTCTGTCCACTACAGTCTTTCCACTATAGTCTTTCCACTGTAGTCTGTCCACTTTAATCTTTCCACTATTCTCTGTCCACTTTAGTCTTTCCACTATAGTCTCCACTTTATTCTGTCCACTACAGTCTTTCCACTATAGTCTTTCCACTTTAGTCTGTCCACTTTAGTCTTTCCACTACAGTCTGTCCACTTTAGTCTTTCCACTATTCTCTGTCCAATTTAGTCTTTCCACTATAGTCTCCACTTTATTCTGCCCACTCCAGTCTTTCCAATATAGTCTTTCCACTATAGTCTGTCCACTTCATTCTTTCCACTATTCTCTGTCCACTTTATTCTTTCCACTATACTCTCCACTTTATTCTGTCCACTACAGTCTTTCCACTATAGTCTGTCCACTTTAGTCTTTCCACTTTAGTCTTTCCACTTTAGTCTTTCCACTATAGTCTGTCCACTTTAGTCTTTCCGCTATTCTCTGTCCACTTTAGTCTTTCCCACTTTAGTCTTTCCACTATTCTCTGTCCACTTTAGTCTTTCCACTATAGTCTACACTTTATTCTGTCCACTACAGTCTTTCCACTATAGTCTTTCCTCTTTATTCTGTCCACTTTAGTCTTTCCACTATTCTCTGTCCACTTTAGTCTTTCCACTGTAGTCTTTCCACTATAGTCTCCACTTTATTCTGTTCACTATAGTCTCTCCACTATAGTCTTTCCACTATAGTCTGTCCACTTTAGTCTTTCCACTATTCTCTGTCCACTTTATTCTTTCCACTATACTCTCCACTTTATTCTGTCCACTACAGTCTTTCCACTATAGTCTGTCCACTTTAGTCTTTCCACTTTAGTCTTTCCACTTTAGTCTTTCCACTTTAGTCTTTCCACTATAGTCTGTCCACTTTAGTCTTTCCACTATAGTCTGTCCACTTTAGTCTTTCCACTATTCTCTGTCCACTTTAGTCTTTCCACTATAGTCTCCACTTTATTCTGTCCACTACAGTCTCTCCACTATAGTCTTTCCACCATACTCTGTCCACTTTAGTCTTTCCACTATTCTCTGTCCACTTTATTCTTTCCACTATACTCTCCACTTTATTCTGTCCACTACAGTATTTCCACTATAGTCTGTCCACTTCAGTCTGTCCACTTTAGTCTTTCCACTATAGTCTGTCCACTTTAGTCTTTCCACTATTCTCTGTCCACTTTAGTCTTTCCACTATAGTCTCCACTCTATTCTGTCCACTAGAGTCTTTCCACTATAGTCTGTCCACTTTAGTCTTTCCACTATAGTCTGTCCACTTTAGTCTTTCCACTTTAGTCTTTCCACTTTAGTCTGTCCACTTTAGTCTTTCCACTATAGTCTTTCCACTTTAGTCTTTCCACTATAGTCTCCACTTTAGTCTTTCCACTATTCTCTGTCCACTTTATTCTTTCCACTATACTCTCCACTTTATTCTGTCCACTACAGTCTTTCCACTATAGTCTGTCCACTTTAGTCTTTCCACTATAGTCTGTCCACTTTATTCTTTCCACTATACTCTCCACTTTATTCTGTCCACTACAGTCTTTCCACTATAGTCTGTCCACTTTAGTCTTTCCACTATAGTCTGTCCACTTTAGTCTTTCCACTTTAGTCTTTCCACTTTAGTCCGTCCACTTTAGTCTTTCCACTAAAGTCTTTCCACTATTCTCTGTCCACTTTATTCTTTCCACTATACTCTCCACTTTATTCTGTCCACTACAGTATTTCCACTATAGTCTGTCCACTTCAGTTTGTCCACTTTAGTCTTTCCACTATAGTCTGTCCACTTTAGTCTTTCCACTATTCTCTGTCCACTTTAGTCTTTCCACTATAGTCTCCACTTTATTCTGTCCACTACAGTCTCTCCACTATAGTCTTTCCACTATAGTCTGTCCACTTTAGTCTTTCCACTATTCTCTGTCCACTTTATTCTTTCCACTATACTCTCCACTTTATTCTGTCCACTACAGTATTTCCACTATAGTCTGTCCACTTCAGTCTGTCCACTTTAGTCTTTCCACTATAGTCTGTCCATTTTAGTCTTTCCACTATTCTCTGTCCACTTTAGTCTTTCCACTATAGTCTCCACTTTATTCTGTCCACTACAGTCTTTCCACTATAGTCTTTCCACTATAGTCTGTCCACTTTAGTCTTTCCACTTTAGTCTTTCCACTATAGTCTCCACTTTATTCTGTCCACTATAGTCTCTCCACTATAGTTTTTCCACTATAGTCTGTCCACTTTAGTCTTTCCACTATTCTCTGTCCACTTTATTCTTTCCACTATACTCTCCACTTTATTCTGTCCACTAGAGTCTTTCCACTATAGTCTGTCCACTTTAGTCTTTCCACTATAGTCTGTCCACTTTAGTCTGTCCACTTTAGTCTTTCCACTATAGTCTACACTTTATTCTGTCCACTACAGTCTTTCCACTATAGTCTTTCCTCTTTATTCTGTCCACTTTAGTCTTTCCACTATTCTCTGTCCACTTTAGTCTTTCCACTGTAGTCTTTCCACTATAGTCTCCACTTTATTCTGTCCACTATAGTCTCTCCACTATAGTCTTTCCACTATAGTCTGTCCACTTTAGTCTTTCCACTATTCTCTGTCCACTTTATTCTTTCCACTATACTCTCCACTTTATTCTGTCCACTACAGTCTTTCCACTATAGTCTGTCCACTTTAGTCTTTCCACTTTAGTCTTTCCACTTTAGTCTTTCCACTTTAGTCTTTCCACTATAGTCTGTCCACTTTAGTCTTTCCACTATAGTCTGTCCACTTTAGTCTTTCCACTATTCTCTGTCCACTTTAGTCTTTCCACTATAGTCTCCACTTTATTCTGTCCACTACAGTCTCTCCACTATAGTCTTTCCACCATACTCTGTCCACTTTAGTCTTTCCACTATTCTCTGTCCACTTTATTCTTTCCACTATACTCTCCACTTTATTCTGTCCACTACAGTATTTCCACTATAGTCTGTCCACTTCAGTCTGTCCACTTTAGTCTTTCCACTATAGTCTGTCCACTTTAGTCTTTCCACTATTCTCTGTCCACTTTAGTCTTTCCACTATAGTCTCCACTCTATTCTGTCCACTAGAGTCTTTCCACTATAGTCTGTCCACTTTAGTCTTTCCACTATAGTCTGTCCACTTTAGTCTTTCCACTTTAGTCTTTCCACTTTAGTCTGTCCACTTTAGTCTTTCCACTATAGTCTTTCCACTTTAAAATTAGTCTTTCCACTATAGTCTCCACTTTAGTCTTTCCACTATTCTCTGTCCACTTTATTCTTTCCACTATACTCTCCACTTTATTCTGTCCACTACAGTCTTTCCACTATAGTCTGTCCACTTTAGTCTTTCCACTATAGTCTGTCCACTTTATTCTTTCCACTATACTCTCCACTTTATTCTGTCCACTACAGTCTTTCCACTATAGTCTGTCCACTTTAGTCTTTCCACTATAGTCTGTCCACTTTAGTCTTTCCACTTTAGTCTTTCCACTTTAGTCCGTCCACTTTAGTCTTTCCACTAAAGTCTTTCCACTATTCTCTGTCCACTTTATTCTTTCCACTATACTCTCCACTTTATTCTGTCCACTACAGTATTTCCACTATAGTCTGTCCACTTCAGTTTGTCCACTTTAGTCTTTCCACTATAGTCTGTCCACTTTAGTCTTTCCACTATTCTCTGTCCACTTTAGTCTTTCCACTATAGTCTCCACTTTATTCTGTCCACTACAGTCTCTCCACTATAGTCTTTCCACTATAGTCTGTCCACTTTAGTCTTTCCACTATTCTCTGTCCACTTTATTCTTTCCACTATACTCTCCACTTTATTCTGTCCACTACAGTATTTCCACTATAGTCTGTCCACTTCAGTCTGTCCACTTTAGTCTTTCCACTATAGTCTGTCCATTTTAGTCTTTCCACTATTCTCTGTCCACTTTAGTCTTTCCACTATAGTCTCCACTTTATTCTGTCCACTACAGTCTTTCCACTATAGTCTTTCCACTATAGTCTGTCCACTTTAGTCTTTCCACTTTAGTCTTTCCACTATAGTCTCCACTTTATTCTGTCCACTATAGTCTCTCCACTATAGTTTTTCCACTATAGTCTGTCCACTTTAGTCTTTCCACTATTCTCTGTCCACTTTATTCTTTCCACTATACTCTCCACTTTATTCTGTCCACTAGAGTCTTTCCACTATAGTCTGTCCACTTTAGTCTTTCCACTATAGTCTGTCCACTTTAGTCTTTCCACTTTAGTCTTTCCACTTTAGTCTGTCCACTTTAGTCTTTCCACTATAGTCTTTCCACTTTAGTCTTTCCACTATAGTCTCCACTTTAGTCTTTCCACTATTCTCTGTCCACTTTATTCTTTCCACTATACTCTCCACTTTATTCTGTCCACTACAGTCTTTCCACTATAGTCTGTCCACTTTAGTCTTTCCACTATAGTCTGTCCACTTTAGTCTTTCCACTTTAGTCTTTCCACTTTAGTCTTTCCACTTTAGTCTTTCCACTATAGTCTCCACTTTATTCTGTCCACTACAGTCTCTCCACTATAGTCTTTCCACTATAGTCTGTCCACTTCAGTCTTTCCACTATAGTCTGTCCACTTTAGTCTTTCCACTTCAGTCTTTCCACTATAGTCTGTCCACTTTAGTCTTTCCACTATTCTCTGTCCACTTTATTCTTTCCACTATACTCTCCACTTTATTCTGTCCACTACATTCTTTCCACTTTAGTCTTTCCACTATAGTCTTACCACTTCAGTCTGTCCACTTTATTCTTTCCACTATAGTCTGTCCACTTTAGTCTTTCCACTATAGTCTATCCACTTTAGTCTGTCCACTTAGTGTTTCCACTTCAGTCTTTCCACTATAGTCTGTCCACTTTATTCTTTCCACTATTCTCTGTCCACTATAGTCTACACTTTATTCTGTCCACTACAGTCTTTCCACTATAGTCTGTCCACTTTAGTCTTTCCACTTTAGTCTTTCCACTATAGTCTCCACTTTATTCTGTCCACTACAGTCTTTCCACTATAGTCTTTCCACTATAGTCTGTCCACTTTAGTCTTTCCACTATTCTCTGTCCACTTTAGTCTTTCCACTATAGTCTCCACTTTATTCTGTCCACTACAGTCTTTCCACTATAGTCTTTCCACTTTAGTCTGTCCACTTTAGTCTTTCCACTTTAGTCTTTCCACTATAGTCTCCACTTTATTCTGTCCACTACAGTCTCTCCACTATAGTCTTTCCACTATAGTCTGTCCACTTTAGTCTTTCCACTATTCTCTGTCCACTTTATTCTTTCCACTATACTCTCCACTTTATTCTTTCCACTACAGTATTTCCACTATAGTCTGTGCACTTTAGTCTGTCCACTATAGTCTTTCCACTTCAGTCTGTCCACTTTAGTCTTTCCACTATAGTCTTTCCACTTTAGTCTGTCCACTTAGTCTTTCCACTTCAGTCTTTCCACTATAGTCTGTCCACTTTATTCTTTTCACTATTCTCTGTCCACTATAGTCTACACTTTATTCTGTCCACTACAGTCTTTCCACTATAGTCTGTCCACTTTAGTCTTTCCACTTTAGTCTTTCCACTATAGTCTCCACTTTATTCTGTCCACTACAGTCTTTCCACTATAGTCTTTCCACTGTAGTCTGTCCACTTTAATCTTTCCACTATTCTCTGTCCACTTTAGTCTTTCCACTATAGTCTCCACTTTATTCTGTCCACTACAGTCTTTCCACTATAGTCTTTCCACTTTAGTCTGTCCACTTTAGTCTTTCCACTACAGTCTGTCCACTTTAGTCTTTCCACTATTCTCTGTCCAATTTAGTCTTTCCACTATAGTCTCCACTTTATTCTGCCCACTCCAGTCTTTCCAATATAGTCTTTCCACTATAGTCTGTCCACTTTATTCTTTCCACTATTCTCTGTCCACTTTATTCTTTCCACTATACTCTTTATTCTGTCCACTACAGTCTTTCCACTATAGTCTGTCCACTTTAGTCTTTCCACTTTAGTCTTTCCACTTTAGTCTTTCCACTATAGTCTGTCCACTTTAGTCTTTCCACTATTCTCTGTCCACTTTAGTCTTTCCACTATAGTCTCCACTTTATTCTGCCCACTACAGTCTTTCCACTATAGTCTTTCCACTATAGTCTGTCCACTTTAGTCTTTCCACTTTAGTCTTTCCACTTTAGTCTGTCCACTTTAGTCTTTCCACTATAGTCTTTCCACTATAGTCTGTCCACTTTAGTCTTTCCACTTTAGTCTTTCCACTATAGTCTCCACTTTATTCTGTCCACTATAGTCTCTCCACTATAGTTTTTCCACTATAGTCTGTCCACTTTAGTCTTTCCACTATTCTCTGTCCACTTTATTCTTTCCACTATACTCTCCACTTTATTCTGTCCACTAGAGTCTTTCCACTATAGTCTGTCCACTTTAGTCTTTCCACTATAGTCTGTCCACTTTAGTCTTTCCACTTTAGTCTTTCCACTTTAGTCTGTCCACTTTAGTCTTTCCACTATAGTCTTTCCACTTTAGTCTTTCCACTATAGTCTCCACTTTAGTCTTTCCACTATTCTCTGTCCACTTTATTCTTTCCACTATACTCTCCACTTTATTCTGTCCACTACAGTCTTTCCACTATAGTCTGTCCACTTTAGTCTTTCCACTATAGTCTGTCCACTTTAGTCTTTCCACTTTAGTCTTTCCACTTTAGTCTTTCCACTTTAGTCTTTCCACTATAGTCTCCACTTTATTCTGTCCACTACAGTCTCTCCACTATAGTCTTTCCACTATAGTCTGTCCACTTCAGTCTTTCCACTATAGTCTGTCCGCTTTAGTCTTTCCACTTTAGTCTGTCCACTTTAGTCTTTCCACTATAGTCTTTCCACTATAGTCTGTCCACTTTAGTCTTTCCACTTTAGTCTTTCCACTATAGTCTCCACTTTATTCTGTCCACTATAGTCTCTCCACTATAGTTTTTCCACTATAGTCTGTCCACTTTAGTCTTTCCACTATTCTCTGTCCACTTTATTCTTTCCACTATACTCTCCACTTTATTCTGTCCACTAGAGTCTTTCCACTATAGTCTGTCCACTTTAGTCTTTCCACTATAGTCTGTCCACTTTAGTCTTTCCACTTTAGTCTTTCCACTTTAGTCTGTCCACTTTAGTCTTTCCACTATAGTCTTTCCACTTTAGTCTTTCCACTATAGTCTCCACTTTAGTCTTTCCACTATTCTCTGTCCACTTTATTCTTTCCACTATACTCTCCACTTTATTCTGTCCACTACAGTCTTTCCACTATAGTCTGTCCACTTTAGTCTTTCCACTATAGTCTGTCCACTTTAGTCTTTCCACTTTAGTCTTTCCACTTTAGTCTTTCCACTTTAGTCTTTCCACTATAGTCTCCACTTTATTCTGTCCACTACAGTCTCTCCACTATAGTCTTTCCACTATAGTCTGTCCACTTCAGTCTTTCCACTATAGTCTGTCCACTTTAGTCTTTCCACTTCAGTCTTTCCACTATAGTCTGTCCACTTTAGTCTTTCCACTATTCTCTGTCCACTTTATTCTTTCCACTATACTCTCCACTTTATTCTGTCCACTACATTCTTTCCACTTTAGTCTTTCCACTATAGTCTTACCACTTCAGTCTGTCCACTTTATTCTTTCCACTATAGTCTGTCCACTTTAGTCTTTCCACTATAGTCTATCCACTTTAGTCTGTCCACTTAGTGTTTCCACTTCAGTCTTTCCACTATAGTCTGTCCACTTTATTCTTTCCACTATTCTCTGTCCACTATAGTCTACACTTTATTCTGTCCACTACAGTCTTTCCACTATAGTCTGTCCACTTTAGTCTTTCCACTTTAGTCTTTCCACTATAGTCTCCACTTTATTCTGTCCACTACAGTCTTTCCACTATAGTCTTTCCACTATAGTCTGTCCACTTTAGTCTTTCCACTATTCTCTGTCCACTTTAGTCTTTCCACTATAGTCTCCACTTTATTCTGTCCACTACAGTCTTTCCACTATAGTCTTTCCACTTTAGTCTGTCCACTTTAGTCTTTCCACTTTAGTCTTTCCACTATAGTCTCCACTTTATTCTGTCCACTACAGTCTCTCCACTATAGTCTTTCCACTATAGTCTGTCCACTTTAGTCTTTCCACTATTCTCTGTCCACTTTATTCTTTCCACTATACTCTCCACTTTATTCTTTCCACTACAGTATTTCCACTATAGTCTGTGCACTTTAGTCTGTCCACTATAGTCTTTCCACTTCAGTCTGTCCACTTTAGTCTTTCCACTATAGTCTTTCCACTTTAGTCTGTCCACTTAGTCTTTCCACTTCAGTCTTTCCACTATAGTCTGTCCACTTTATTCTTTTCACTATTCTCTGTCCACTATAGTCTACACTTTATTCTGTCCACTACAGTCTTTCCACTATAGTCTGTCCACTTTAGTCTTTCCACTTTAGTCTTTCCACTATAGTCTCCACTTTATTCTGTCCACTACAGTCTTTCCACTATAGTCTTTCCACTGTAGTCTGTCCACTTTAATCTTTCCACTATTCTCTGTCCACTTTAGTCTTTCCACTATAGTCTCCACTTTATTCTGTCCACTACAGTCTTTCCACTATAGTCTTTCCACTTTAGTCTGTCCACTTTAGTCTTTCCACTACAGTCTGTCCACTTTAGTCTTTCCACTATTCTCTGTCCAATTTAGTCTTTCCACTATAGTCTCCACTTTATTCTGCCCACTCCAGTCTTTCCAATATAGTCTTTCCACTATAGTCTGTCCACTTTATTCTTTCCACTATTCTCTGTCCACTTTATTCTTTCCACTATACTCTTTATTCTGTCCACTACAGTCTTTCCACTATAGTCTGTCCACTTTAGTCTTTCCACTTTAGTCTTTCCACTTTAGTCTTTCCACTATAGTCTGTCCACTTTAGTCTTTCCACTATTCTCTGTCCACTTTAGTCTTTCCACTATAGTCTCCACTTTATTCTGCCCACTACAGTCTTTCCACTATAGTCTTTCCACTATAGTCTGTCCACTTTAGTCTTTCCACTTTAGTCTTTCCACTTTAGTCTGTCCACTTTAGTCTTTCCACTATAGTCTTTCCACTATAGTCTGTCCACTTTAGTCTTTCCACTTTAGTCTTTCCACTATAGTCTCCACTTTATTCTGTCCACTACAGTCTTTCCACTATAGTCTTTCCACTATAGTCTGTCCACATTAGTCTTTCCACTATTCTCTGTCCACTCTGTCCACTTTAGGCTTTCCACTATAGTCTCCATTTTATTCTGTCCACTACAGTCTTTCCACTATAGTCTTTCCACTATAGTCTGTCCACTTTAGTCTGTCCACTTTAGTGTATCCACTATAGTCTCCACTTTATTCTGTCCACTACAGTCTTTCCACTTTAGTCTTTCCACTATACTCTGTCCACTTTAGTCTTTCCACTTTAGTCTTTCCACTATAGTCTCCACTTTAGTCTTTCCACTTTAGTCTTTCCACTATAGTCTCCACTTAAATCCGTCCACTAAAGTCTTTCCACTATAGTCTTTCCAATATAGTCTGTCCACTTTAGTCTTTCCACTATTCTGTCCACTGTCCACTATGTCTGTCCACTATAGTCTTTCCACTTCAGTCTGTCCACTTTAGTCTTTCCACTATAGTCTTTCCACTTTAGTCTGTCCACTTAGTCTTTCCACTTCAGTCTTTCCACTATAGTCTGTCCACTTTATTCTTTCCACTATTCTCTGTCCACTATAGTCTACACTTTATTCTGTCCACTACAGTCTTTCCACTATAGTCTGTCCACTTTAGTCTTTCCACTTTAGTCTTTCCACTATAGTCTCCACTTTATTCTGTCCACTACAGTCTTTCCACTATAGTCTTTCCACTGTAGTCTGTCCACTTTAATCTTTCCACTATTCTCTGTCCACTTTAGTCTTTCCACTATAGTTCCACTTTATTCTGTCCACTACAGTCTTTCCACTATAGTCTTTCCACTTTAGTCTGTCCACTTTAGTCTTTCCACTACAGTCTGTCCACTTTAGTCTTTCCACTATTCTCTGTCCAATTTAGTCTTTCCACTATAGTCTCCACTTTATTCTGCCCACTCCAGTCTTTCCAATATAGTCTTTCCACTATAGTCTGTCCACTTTATTCTTTCCACTATTCTCTGTCCACTTTATTCTTTCCACTATACTCTCCACTTTATTCTGTCCACTACAGTCTTTCCACTATAGTCTGTCCACTTTAGTCTTTCCACTTTAGTCTTTCCACTTTAGTCTTTCCACTATAGTCTGTCCACTTTAGTCTTTCCACTATTCTCTGTCCACTTTAGTCTTTCCACTATAGTCTCCACTTTATTCTGCCCACTACAGTCTTTCCACTATAGTCTTTCCACTATAGTCTGTCCACTTTAGTCTTTCCACTTTAGTCTTTCCACTTTAGTCTGTCCACTTTAGTCTTTCCACTATAGTCTTTCCACTATAGTCTGTCCACTTTAGTCTTTCCACTTTAGTCCTTCCACTATAGTCTCCACTTTATTCTGTCCACTACAGTCTTTCCACTATAGTCTTTCCACTATAGTCTGTCCACATTAGTCTTTCCACTATTCTCTGTCCACTTTAGTCTTTCCACTATAGTCTCCACTTTATTCTGTCCACTACAGTCTTTCCACTATAGTCTTTCCACTATAGTCTGTCCACTTTAGTCTTTCCACTTTAGTCTTTCCACTATAGTCTCCACTTTATTCTGTCCACTACAGTCTCTCCACTATAGTCTTTCCACTATAGTCTGTCCACTTTAGTCTTTCCACTATTCTCTGTCCACTTTATTCTTTCCACTATACTCTCCACTTTATTCTGTCCACTACAGTATTTCCACTATAGTCTGTCCACTTTAGTCGGTCCACTTTAGTCTTTCCACTATAGTCCGTCCACTTTAGTCTTTCCACTATTCTCTGTCCACTTTAGTCTTTCCAATATAGTGTCCACTTTATTCTGTCCACTACAGTCTTTCCACTATAGTCTTTCCACTTTATTCTGTCCACTACAGTCATTCCACTATAGTCTGTCCACTTTAGTCTTTCCACTTTAGTCTTTCCACTTTAGTTTGTCCACTTTAGTCTTTCCACTACAGTCTGTCCACTTTAGTCTTTCCACTATTCTCTGTCCACTTTAGTCTTTCCACTATAGTCTCCACTTTATTCTGCCCACTACAGTCTTTCCAATATAGTCTTTCCACTATAGTCTGTCCACTTTAGTCTTTCCACTATTCTCTGTCCACTTTATTCTTTCCACTATACTCTCCACTTTATTCTGTCCACTACAGTCTTTCCACTATAGTCTGTCCACTTTAGTCTTTCCACTTTAGTCTTTCCACTTTAGTCTTTCCACTTTAGTCTTTCCACTATAGTCTGTCCACTTTAGTCTTGCCACTATTCTCTGTCCACTTTAGTCTTTCCACTATAGTCTCCACTTTATTCTGCCCACTACAGTCTTTCCACTATAGTCTTTCCACTATAGTCTGTCCACTTTAGTCTTTCCACTTTAGTCTTTCCACTTTAGTCTGTCCACTTTAGTCTTTCCACTATAGTCTTTCCACTTTAGTCTTTCCACTTTAGTCTGTCCACTTTAGTCTTTCCACTACAGTCTTTCCACTATAGTCTGTCCACTTTAGTCTTTCCACTTTAGTCTTTCCACTATAGTCTCCACTTTATTCTGTCCACTACAGTCTCTCCACTATAGTCTTTCCACTATAGTCTGTCCACTTCAGTCTTTCCACTATAGTCTGTCCACTTTAGTCTTTCCACTTTAGTCTTTCCACTACAGTCTCCACTTTAGTCTGTCCACTACAGTCTTTCCACTATAGTCTGTCCACTTTAGTCTGTCCACTTTAGTCTTTCCACTATTCTCTGTCCACTTTAGTCTTTCCACTATAGTCTCCACTTTATTCTGCCCACTACAGTCTTTCCAATATAGTCTTTCCACTATAGTCTGTCCACTTTAGTCTTTCCACTTTAGTCTTTCCACTTTAGTCTTTCCACTATAGTCTGTCCACTTTAGTCTTTCCACTATAGTCTGTCCACTTTAGTCTTTCCACTATTCTCTGTCCACTTTAGTCTTTCCACTATAGTCTCCACTTTATTCTGTCGACTACAGTCTCTCCACTATAGTCTTTCCACTATAGTCTGTCCACTTTAGTCTTTCCACTATTCTCTGTCCACTTTATTCTTTCCACTATACTCTCCACTTTATTCTGTCCACTACAGTATTTCCACTATAGTCTGTCCACTTCAGTCTGTCCACTTTAGTCTTTCCACTATAGTCTGTCCACTTTAGTCTTTCCACTATTCTCTGTCCACTTTAGTCTTTCCACTATAGTCTGTCCACTTTAGTCTTTCCACTTAGTCTTTCCACTATTCTCTGTCCACTTTAGTCTTTCCACTATAGTCTCCACTTTATTCTGTCCACTACAGTCTTTCCACTATAGTCTTTCCACTTTAGTCTGTCCACTTTAGTCTTTCCACTACAGTCTGTCCACTTTAGTCTTTCCACTATTCTCTGTCCAATTTAGTCTTTCCACTATAGTCTCCACTTTATTCTGCCCACTACAGTCTTTCCAATATAGTCTTTCCACTATAGTCTGTCCACTTTAGTCTTTCCACTATTCTCTGTCCACTTTATTCTTTCCACTATACTCTCCACTTTATTCTGTCCACTACAGTCTTTCCACTATAGTCTGTCCACTTTAGTCTTTCCACTTTAGTCTTTCCACTTTAGTCTTTCCACTATAGTCTGTCCACTTTAGTCTTTCCACTATTCTCTGTCCACTTTAGTCTTTCCTCTATAGTCTCCACTTTATTCTGCCCACTACAGTCTTTCCACTATAGTCTTTCCACTATAGTCTGTCCACTTTAGTTTTTCCACTTTAGTCTTTCCACTTTAGTCTGTCCACTTTAGTCTTTCCACTATAGTCTTTCCACTTTAGTCTTTCCACTTTAGTCTGTCCACTTTAGTCTTTCCACTACAGTCTTTCCACTATAGCCTGTCCACTTTAGTCTTTCCACTTTAGTCTTTCCACTATAGTCTCCACTTAATTCTGTCCACTACAGTCTTTCCACTATAGTCTTTCCACTATAGTCTGTCCACATTAGTCTTTCCACTATTCTCTGTCCACTTTAGTCTTTCCACTATATTCTCCACTTTATTCTGTCCACTACAGTCTTTCCACTATAGTCTTTCCACTATAGTCTGTCCACTTTAGTCTTTCCACTTTAGTCTTTCCACTATAGTCTGTCCACTTTAGTCTTTCCACTTTAGTCTTTCCACTATAGTCTCCACTTTATTCTGTCCACTACAGTCTCTCCACTATAGTCTTTCCACTATAGTCTGTCCACTTTAGTCTTTCCACTATTCTCTGTCCACTTTATTCTTTCCACTATACTCTCCACTTTATTCTGTCCACTACAGTATTTCCACTATAGTCTGTCCACTTTAGTCGGTCCACTTTAGTCTTTCCACTATAGTCCGTCCACTTTAGTCTTTCCACTATTCTCTGTCCACTTTAGTCTTTCCAATATAGTGTCCACTTTATTCTGTCCACTAAAGTCTTTCCACTATAGTCTTTCCACTATAGTCTGTCCACTTTAGTCTTTCCACTTTAGTCTTTCCACTATAGTCTCCACTTTATTCTGTCCACTACAGTCTCTCCACTATAGTCTTTCCACTATAGTCTGTCCACTTTAGTCTTTCCACTATTCTCTGTCCACTTTATTCTTTCCACTATACTCTCCACTTTATTCTGTCCACTACAGTATTTCCACTATAGTCTGTCCACTTTAGTCGGTCCACTTTAGTCTTTCCACTATAGTCCGTCCACTTTAGTCTTTCCACTATTCTCTGTCCACTTTAGTCTTTCCAATATAGTGTCCACTTTATTCTGTCCACTAAAGTCTTTCCACTATAGTCTTTCCACTTTATTCTGTCCACTACAGTCATTCCACTATAGTCTGTCCACTTTAGTCTTTCCACTTTAGTCTTTCCACTTTAGTTTGTCCACTTTAGTCTTTCCACTACAGTCTGTCCACTTTAGTCTTTCCACTATTCTCTGTCCACTTTAGTCTTTCCACTATAGTCTCCACTTTATTCTGCCCACTACAGTCTTTCCAATATAGTCTTTCCACTATAGTCTGTCCACTTTAGTCTTTCCACTATTCTCTGTCCACTTTATTCTTTCCACTATACTCTCCACTTTATTCTGTCCACTACAGTCTTTCCACTATAGTCTGTCCACTTTAGTCTTTCCACTTTAGTCTTTCCACTTTAGTCTTTCCACTTTAGTCTTTCCACTATAGTCTGTCCACTTTAGTCTTGCCACTATTCTCTGTCCACTTTAGTCTTTCCACTATAGTCTCCACTTTATTCTGCCCACTACAGTCTTTCCACTATAGTCTTTCCACTATAGTCTGTCCACTTTAGTCTTTCCACTTTAGTCTTTCCACTTTAGTCTGTCCACTTTAGTCTTTCCACTATAGTCTTTCCACTTTAGTCTTTCCACTTTAGTCTGTCCACTTTAGTCTTTCCACTACAGTCTTTCCACTATAGTCTGTCCACTTTAGTCTTTCCACTTTAGTCTTTCCACTATAGTCTCCACTTTATTCTGTCCACTACAGTCTCTCCACTATAGTCTTTCCACTATAGTCTGTCCACTTCAGTCTTTCCACTATAGTCTGTCCACTTTAGTCTTTCCACTTTAGTCTTTCCACTACAGTCTCCACTTTAGTCTGTCCACTACAGTCTTTCCACTATAGTCTGTCCACTTTAGTCTGTCCACTTTAGTCTTTCCACTATTCTCTGTCCACTTTAGTCTTTCCACTATAGTCTCCACTTTATTCTGCCCACTACAGTCTTTCCAATATAGTCTTTCCACTATAGTCTGTCCACTTTAGTCTTTCCACTTTAGTCTTTCCACTTAAGTCTGTACACTTTAGTCTTTCCACTATAGTGTCCACTTTATTCTGTCCACTACATTCTTTCCACTTTAGTCTTTCCATTATTCTCTGTCCACTTTAGTCTTTCCACTATAGTCTCCACTTTATTCTGTCCACTACAGTTTTTCCACTATATTCTTTCCACTATAGTCTGTCCACTTTAGTCTTTCCACTTTTCTCTGTCCACTTTAGTCTTTCCACTATAGTCTCCACTTTATTCTGTCCACTACAGTCTTTCCACTATAGTCTTTCCACTATAGTCTTTCCACTATAGTCTGTCAACTTTAGTCTTTCCACTATTCTCTGTCCACTTTAGGCTTTCCACTATAGTCTCCATTTTATTCTGTCCACTACAGTCTTTCCACTATAGTCTTTCCACTATAGTCTGTCCACTTTAGTCTGTCCACTTTAGTGTATCCACTATAGTCTCCACTTTATTCTGTCCACTACAGTCTTTCCACTTTAGTCTGTCCACTTTAGTCTTTCCACTACAGTCTTTCCACTATAGCCTGTCCACTTTAGTCTTTCCACTTTAGTCTTTCCACTATAGTCTCCACTTAATTCTGTCCACTACAGTCTTTCCACTATAGTCTTTCCACTATAGTCTGTCCACATTAGTCTTTCCACTATTCTCTGTCCACTTTAGTCTTTCCACTATATTCTCCACTTTATTCTGTCCACTACAGTCTTTCCACTATAGTCTTTCCACTATAGTCTGTCCACTTTAGTCTTTCCACTTTAGTCTTTCCACTATAGTCTGTCCACTTTAGTCTTTCCACTTTAGTCTTTCCACTATAGTCTCCACTTTATTCTGTCCACTACAGTCTCTCCACTATAGTCTTTCCACTATAGTCTGTCCACTTTAGTCTTTCCACTATTCTCTGTCCACTTTATTCTTTCCACTATACTCTCCACTTTATTCTGTCCACTACAGTATTTCCACTATAGTCTGTCCACTTTAGTCGGTCCACTTTAGTCTTTCCACTATAGTCCGTCCACTTTAGTCTTTCCACTATTCTCTGTCCACTTTAGTCTTTCCAATATAGTGTCCACTTTATTCTGTCCACTAAAGTCTTTCCACTATAGTCTTTCCACTATAGTCTGTCCACTTTAGTCTTTCCACTTTAGTCTTTCCACTATAGTCTCCACTTTATTCTGTCCACTACAGTCTCTCCACTATAGTCTTTCCACTATAGTCTGTCCACTTTAGTCTTTCCACTATTCTCTGTCCACTTTATTCTTTCCACTATACTCTCCACTTTATTCTGTCCACTACAGTATTTCCACTATAGTCTGTCCACTTTAGTCGGTCCACTTTAGTCTTTCCACTATAGTCCGTCCACTTTAGTCTTTCCACTATTCTCTGTCCACTTTAGTCTTTCCAATATAGTGTCCACTTTATTCTGTCCACTAAAGTCTTTCCACTATAGTCTTTCCACTTTATTCTGTCCACTACAGTCATTCCACTATAGTCTGTCCACTTTAGTCTTTCCACTTTAGTCTTTCCACTTTAGTTTGTCCACTTTAGTCTTTCCACTACAGTCTGTCCACTTTAGTCTTTCCACTATTCTCTGTCCACTTTAGTCTTTCCACTATAGTCTCCACTTTATTCTGCCCACTACAGTCTTTCCAATATAGTCTTTCCACTATAGTCTGTCCACTTTAGTCTTTCCACTATTCTCTGTCCACTTTATTCTTTCCACTATACTCTCCACTTTATTCTGTCCACTACAGTCTTTCCACTATAGTCTGTCCACTTTAGTCTTTCCACTTTAGTCTTTCCACTTTAGTCTTTCCACTTTAGTCTTTCCACTATAGTCTGTCCACTTTAGTCTTGCCACTATTCTCTGTCCACTTTAGTCTTTCCACTATAGTCTCCACTTTATTCTGCCCACTACAGTCTTTCCACTATAGTCTTTCCACTATAGTCTGTCCACTTTAGTCTTTCCACTTTAGTCTTTCCACTTTAGTCTGTCCACTTTAGTCTTTCCACTATAGTCTTTCCACTTTAGTCTTTCCACTTTAGTCTGTCCACTTTAGTCTTTCCACTACAGTCTTTCCACTATAGTCTGTCCACTTTAGTCTTTCCACTTTAGTCTTTCCACTATAGTCTCCACTTTATTCTGTCCACTACAGTCTCTCCACTATAGTCTTTCCACTATAGTCTGTCCACTTCAGTCTTTCCACTATAGTCTGTCCACTTTAGTCTTTCCACTTTAGTCTTTCCACTACAGTCTCCACTTTAGTCTGTCCACTACAGTCTTTCCACTATAGTCTGTCCACTTTAGTCTGTCCACTTTAGTCTTTCCACTATTCTCTGTCCACTTTAGTCTTTCCACTATAGTCTCCACTTTATTCTGCCCACTACAGTCTTTCCAATATAGTCTTTCCACTATAGTCTGTCCACTTTAGTCTTTCCACTTTAGTCTTTCCACTTAAGTCTGTACACTTTAGTCTTTCCACTATAGTGTCCACTTTATTCTGTCCACTACATTCTTTCCACTTTAGTCTTTCCATTATTCTCTGTCCACTTTAGTCTTTCCACTATAGTCTCCACTTTATTCTGTCCACTACAGTTTTTCCACTATATTCTTTCCACTATAGTCTGTCCACTTTAGTCTTTCCACTTTTCTCTGTCCACTTTAGTCTTTCCACTATAGTCTCCACTTTATTCTGTCCACTACAGTCTTTCCACTATAGTCTTTCCACTATAGTCTTTCCACTATAGTCTGTCAACTTTAGTCTTTCCACTATTCTCTGTCCACTTTAGGCTTTCCACTATAGTCTCCATTTTATTCTGTCCACTACAGTCTTTCCACTATAGTCTTTCCACTATAGTCTGTCCACTTTAGTCTGTCCACTTTAGTGTATCCACTATAGTCTCCACTTTATTCTGTCCACTACAGTCTTTCCACTTTAGTCTTTCCACTATACTCTGTCCACTTTAGTCTTTCCACTTTAGTCTTTCCACTATAGTCTCTACTTTAGTCTTTCCACTTTAGTCTTTCCACTATAGTCTCCACTTAAATCCGTCCACTAAAGTCTTTCCACTATAGTCTTTCCAATATAGTCTGTCCACTTTAGTCTTTCCACTATTCTCTGTCAACTTTAGTCTTTCCACTATAGTCTGTCCACTTTAGTCTTTCCACTATTCTCTGTCCACTTTAGTCTTTCCACTATAGTCTACACTTTATTCTGTCCACTACAGTCTTTCCACTATAGTCTTTCCTCTTTATTCTGTCCACTTTAGTCTTTCCACTATTCTCTGTCCACTTTAGTCTTTCCACTTTAGTCTTTCCGCTATAGTCTCCACTTTATTCTGTCCACTATAGTCTCTCCACTATAGTCTTTCCACTATAGTCTGTCCACTTTAGTCTTTCCACTATTCTCTGTCCACTTTATTCTTTCCACTATACTCTCCACTTTATTCTCTCCACTACAGTCTTTCCACTATAGTCTGTCCACTTTAGTCTTTCCACTTTAGTCTTTCCACTTTAGTCTTTCCACTTTAGTCTTTCCACTATAGTCTGTCCACTTTAGTCTTTCCACTATAGTCTGTCCACTTTAGTCTTTCCACTATTCTCTGTCCACTTTAGTCTTTCCACTATAGTCTCCACTTTATTCTGTCGACTACAGTCTCTCCACTATAGTCTTTCCACTATAGTCTGTCCACTTTAGTCTTTCCACTATTCTCTGTCCACTTTATTCTTTCCACTATACTCTCCACTTTATTCTGTCCACTACAGTATTTCCACAATAGTCTGTCCACTTCAGTCTGTCCACTTTAGTCTTTCCACTATAGTCTGTCCACTTTAGTCTTTCCACTATTCTCTGTCCACTTTAGTCTTTCCACTATAGTCTGTCCACTTTAGTCTTTCCACTTAGTCTTTCCACTATAGTCTCCACTTTATTCTGTCCACTACAGTCTTTCCACTATAGTCTTTCCACTGTAGTCTGTCCACTTTAGTCTTTCCACTATTCTCTGTCCACTTTAGTCTTTCCACTATAGTCTCCACTTTATTCTGTCCACTACAGTCTTTCCACTATAGTCTTTCCACTTTAGTCTGTCCACTTTAGTCTTTCCACTACAGTCTGTCCACTTTAGTCTTTCCACTATTCTCTGTCCAATTTAGTCTTTCCACTATAGTCTCCACTTTATTCTGCCCACTACAGTCTTTCCAATATAGTCTTTCCACTATAGTCTGTCCACTTTAGTCTTTCCACTATTCTCTGTCCACTTTATTCTTTCCACTATACTCTCCACTTTATTCTGTCCACTACAGTCTTTCCACTATAGTCTGTCCACTTTAGTCTTTCCACTTTAGTCTTTCCACTTTAGTCTTTCCACTATAGTCTGTCCACTTTAGTCTTTCCACTATTCTCTGTCCACTTTAGTCTTTCCACTATAGTCTCCACTTTATTCTGCCCACTACAGTCTTTCCACTATAGTCTTTCCACTATAGTCTGTCCACTTTAGTTTTTCCACTTTAGTCTTTCCACTTTAGTCTGTCCACTTTAGTCTTTCCACTATAGTCTTTCCACTTTAGTCTTTCCACTTTAGTCTGTCCACTTTAGTCTTTCCACTACAGTCTTTCCACTATAGTCTGTCCACTTTAGTCTTTCCACTTTAGTATTTCCACTATAGTCTCCACTTAATTCTGTCCACTACAGTCTTTCCACTATAGTCTTTCCACTATAGTCTGTCCACATTAGTCTTTCCACTATTCTCTGTCCACTTTAGTCTTTCCACTATATTCTCCACTTTATTCTGTCCACTACAGTCTTTCCACTATAGTCTTTCCACTATAGTCTGTCCACTTTAGTCTTTCCACTTTAGTCTTTCCACTATAGTCTGTCCACTTTAGTCTTTCCACTTTAGTCTTTCCACTATAGTCTCCACTTTATTCTGTCCACTACAGTCTCTCCACTATAGTCTTTCCACTATAGTCTGTCCACTTTAGTCTTTCCACTATTCTCTGTCCACTTTATTCTTTCCACTATACTCTCCACTTTATTCTGTCCACTACAGTATTTCCACTATAGTCTGTCCACTTTAGTCGGTCCACTTTAGTCTTTCCACTATAGTCCGTCCACTTTAGTCTTTCCACTATTCTCTGTCCACTTTAGTCTTTCCAATATAGTGTCCACTTTATTCTGTCCACTAAAGTCTTTCCACTATAGTCTTTCCACTATAGTCTGTCCACTTTAGTCTTTCCACTTTAGTCTTTCCACTATAGTCTCCACTTTATTCTGTCCACTACAGTCTCTCCACTATAGTCTTTCCACTATAGTCTGTCCACTTTAGTCTTTCCACTATTCTCTGTCCACTTTATTCTTTCCACTATACTCTCCACTTTATTCTGTCCACTACAGTATTTCCACTATAGTCTGTCCACTTTAGTCGGTCCACTTTAGTCTTTCCACTATAGTCCGTCCACTTTAGTCTTTCCACTATTCTCTGTCCACTTTAGTCTTTCCAATATAGTGTCCACTTTATTCTGTCCACTAAAGTCTTTCCACTATAGTCTTTCCACTTTATTCTGTCCACTACAGTCATTCCACTATAGTCTGTCCACTTTAGTCTTTCCACTTTAGTCTTTCCACTTTAGTTTGTCCACTTTAGTCTTTCCACTACAGTCTGTCCACTTTAGTCTTTCCACTATTCTCTGTCCACTTTAGTCTTTCCACTATAGTCTCCACTTTATTCTGCCTACTACAGTCTTTCCAATATAGTCTTTCCACTATAGTCTGTCCACTTTAGTCTTTCCACTATTCTCTGTCCACTTTATTCTTTCCACTATACTCTCCACTTTATTTTGTCCACTACAGTCTTTCCACTATAGTCTGTCCACTTTAGTCTTTCCACTTTAGTCTTTCCACTTTAGTCTTTCCACTTTAGTCTTTCCACTATAGTCTGTCCACTTTAGTCTTTCCACTATTCTCTGTCCACTTTAGTCTTTCCACTATAGTCTCCACTTTATTCTGCCCACTACAGTCTTTCCACTATAGTCTTTCCACTATAGTCTGTCCACTTTAGTCTTTCCACTTTAGTCTTTCCACTTTAGTCTGTCCACTTTAGTCTTTCCACTATAGTCTTTCCACTTTAGTCTTTCCACTTTAGTCTGTCCACTTTAGTCTTTCCACTACAGTCTTTCCACTATAGTCTGTCCACTTTAGTCTTTCCACTTTAGTCTTTCCACTATAGTCTCCACTTTATTCTGTCCACTACAGTCTCTCCACTATAGTCTTTCCACTATAGTCTGTCCACTTCAGTCTTTCCACTATAGTCTGTCCACTTTAGTCTTTCCACTTTAGTCTTTCCACTATAGTCTCCACTTTAGTCTGTCCACTACAGTCTTTCCACTATAGTCTGTCCACTTTAGTCTGTCCACTTTAGTCTTTCCACTATTCTCTGTCCACTTTAGTCTTTCCACTATAGTCTCCACTTTATTCTGCCCACTACAGTCTTTCCAATATAGTCTTTCCACTATAGTCTGTCCACTTTAGTCTTTCCACTTTAGTCTTTCCACTTAAGTCTGTACACTTTAGTCTTTCCACTATAGTGTCCACTTTATTCTGTCCACTACATTCTTTCCACTTTAGTCTTTCCACTATTCTCTGTCCACTTTAGTCTTTCCACTATAGTCTCCACTTTATTCTGTCCACTACAGTTTTTCCACTATATTCTTTCCACTATAGTCTGTCCACTTTAGTCTTTCCACTATTCTCTGTCCACTTTAGTCTTTCCACTATAGTCTCCACTTTATTCTGTCCACTACAGTCTTTCCACTATAGTCTTTCCACTATAGTCTTTCCACTATAGTCTGTCAACTTTAGTCTTTCCACTATTCTCTGTCCACTTTAGGCTTTCCACTATAGTCTCCATTTTATTCTGTCCACTACAGTCTTTCCACTATAGTCTTTCCACTATAGTCTGTCCACTTTAGTCTTTCCACTTTAGTGTATCCACTATAGTCTCCACTTTATTCTGTCCACTACAGTCTTTCCACTTTAGTCTTTCCACTATACTCTGTCCACTTTAGTCTTTCCACTTTAGTCTTTCCACTATAGTCTCCACATTAGTCCACTAAAGTCTTTCCACTATAGTCTTTCCAATATAGTCTGTCCACTTTAGTCTTTCCACTATTCTCTGTCCACTTTAGTCTTTCCACTATAGTCTGTCCACTTTAGTCTTTCCACTATTCTCTGTCCACTTTAGTCTTTCCACTATAGTCTACACTTTATTCTGTCCACTACAGTCTTTCCACTATAGTCTTTCCTCTTTATTCTGTCCACTTTAGTCTTTCCACTTTAGTCTTTCCACTATAGTCTCCACTTTATTCTGTCCACTATAGTCTCTCCACTATAGTCTTTCCACTATGGTCTTTCCACTATTCTCTGTCCACTTTATTCTTTCCACTATCCTCTCCACTTTATTCTGTCCACTACAGTATTTCCACTATAGTCTGTCCACTTCAGTCTGTCCACTTTAGTCTTTCCACTATAGTCTGTCCACTTTAGTCTTTCCACTATTCTCTGTCCACTTTAGTCTTTCCACTATAGTCTCCACTTTATTCTGTCCACTACAGTCTCTCCACTATAGTCTTTCCACTATAGTCTGTCCACTTTAGTCTTTCCAGTATTCTCTGTCCACTTTATTCTTTCCACTATACTCTCCACTTTATTCTGTCCACTACAGTATTTCCACTATAGTCGGTCCACTTCAGTCTGTCCACTTTAGTCTTTCCACTATCGTCTGTCCACTTTAGTCTTTCCACTATTCTCTGTCCACTTTAGTCTTTCCACTATAGTCTCCACTTTATTCTGTCCACTACAGTCTTTCCACAATATTCTTTCCACTATAGTCTGTCCACTTTAGTCTTTCCACTTTAGTCTTTCCACTATAGTCTCCACTTTATTCTGTCCACTATAGTCTCTCCACTATAGTTTTTCCACTATAGTCTGTCCACTTTAGTCTTTCCACTATTCTCTGTCCACTTTATTCTTTCCACTATACTCTCCACTTTATTCTGTCCACTACAGTCTTTCCACTATAGTCTGTCTTTCCACTATAGTCTGTCCACTTTAGTCTTTCCACTTTAGTCTTTCCACTTTAGTCTGTCCACTTTAGTCTTTCCACTATAGTCTTTCCACTTTAGTCTTTCCACTTTAGTCTGTCCACTTTAGTCTTTCCACTACAGTATTTCCACTATAGTCTGTCCACTTTAGTCTTTCCACTTTAGTCTTTCCACTATAGTCTCCACTTTATTCTGTCCACTACAGTCTCTCCACTATAGTCTTTCCACTATAGTCTGTCCACTTCAGTCTTTCCACTATATTCTGTCCACTTTAGTCTTTCCACTTTAGTCTTTCCACTATAGTCTCCACTTTAGTCTGTCCACTACAGTCTTTCCACTATAGTCTCTCCACTTTAGTCTTTCCACTTTAGTCTTTCCACTACAGTCTTTCCACTATAGTCTGTCCACTTTAGTCTTTCCACTATTCTCTGTCCACTTTAGTCTTTCCACTATAGTCTCCACTTTATTCTGTCCACTACAGTCTTTCCACTATAGTCTGTCCACTTTAGTCTTTCCACTATTCTCTCTCCAATTTAGTCTTTCCACTATAGTCTCCACTTTATTCTGTCTACTACAGTCTCTCCACTATAGTCTTTCCACTATAGTCTGTCCACTTTAGTCTTTCCACTATTCTCTGTCCACTTTATTCTTTCAACTATACTCTCCACTTTATTGTGTCCACTACAGTATTTCCACTATAGTCTGTCCACTTTAGTCTGTCTACTTTAGTCTTTCCACGATAGTCTGTCCACTTTAGTCTTTCCACTATAGTCTGTCCACTTTAGTCTTTCCACTTTAGTCTTTCCACTATAGTCTCCACTTTAGTCTGTCAGCTACAGTCTTTCCACTATAGTCTGTCCACTTTAGTCTGTCCACTTTAGTCTTTCCACTATTCTCTGTCCACTTTAGTCTTTCCACTATAGTCTCCACTTTATTCTGCCCACTACAGTCTTTCCAATATAGTCTTTCCACTATAGTCTGTCCACTTTAGTCTTTCCTATTTAGTCTTTCCACTTTAGTCTGTACACTTTAGTCTTTCCACTATAGTCTCCACTTTATTCTGTCCACTACATTCTTTCCACTTTAGTTTTTCCACTATTCTCTGTCCACTTTAGTCTTTCCACTATAGTCTCCACTTTATTCTGTCCACTACAGTTTTTCCACTATAGTCTTTCCACTATAGTCTGTCCACTTTAGTCTTTCCACTATTCTCTGTCCACTTTATTCTTTCCACTATACTCTCCACTTTTTTCTGTCCACTACAGTCTTTCCACTATAGTCTGTCCACTTTAGTCTTTCCACTATGCTCTGTCCACTTTAGTCTTTCCACTTTAGTCTTTCCACTATAGTCTCCACTTAAATCTGTCCACTAAAGTCTTTCCACTATAGTCTTTCCAATATAGTCTGTCCCCTTTAGTCTTTCCACTATTCTCTGTCCACTTTAGTCTTTCCACTATAGTCTGTCCACTTTAGTCTTTCCACTATTCTCTGTCCACTTTAGTCTTTCCACTATAGTCTAAACTTTATTCTGTCCACTACAGTCTTTCCACAATAGTCTTTCCTCTTTATTCTGTCCACTACAGTCTTTCCACTTTAGTCTTTCCACTATTCTCTGTGCAACTTAGTCTTTCCACTTTAGTCTTTCCACTATAGTCTCCACTTTATTCTGTCCACTATAGTCTCTCCACTATAGTCTTTCCACTATAGTCTGTCCACTTTAGTCTTTCCACTATTCTCTGTCCACTTTATTCTTTCCACTATAATCTCCACTTTATTCTGTCCACTACAGTCTTTCCACTATAGTCTGTCCACTTTAGTCTTTCCACTTTAGTCTTTCCACTTTAGTCTTTCCACTTTAGTCTTTCCACTATAGTCTGTCCACTTTAGTCTTTCCACTATAGTCTGTCCACTCTAGTCTTTCCACTATTCTCTGTCCACTTTAGTCTTTCCACTATAGTCTCCACTTTATTCTGTCCACTACAGTCTCTCCACTATAGTCTTTCCACTATAGTCTGTCCACTTTAGTCTTTCCACTATTCTCTGTCCACTTTATTCTTTCCACTATACTCTCCGCTTTATTCTGTCCACTAAAGTATTTCCACTATAGTCTGTCCCCTTTGTCTGTCCACTTTAGTCTTTCCACTATAGTCTGTCCACTTTAGTCTTTCCACTATTCTCTGTCCACTTTAGTCTTTCCACTACAGTCTCCACTTTATTCTGTCCACTACAGTCTTTCCACTATAGTCTTTCCACTATAGTCTGTCCACTTTAATCTTTCCACTTTAGTCTTTCCACTATAGTCTCCACTTTATTCTGTCCACTATAGTCTCTCCACTATAGTTTTTCCACTATAGTCTGTCCACTTTAGTCTTTCCACTATTCTCTGTCCACTTTATTCTTTCCACTATACTCTCCACTTTATTCTGTCCACTAAAGTCTTTCCACTATAGTCTGTCCACTTTAGTCTTTCCACTATAGTCTGTCCACTTTAGTCTTTCCACTTTAGTCTTTCCACTTTAGTCTGTCCACTTTAGTCTTTCCACTATAGTCTTTCCACTATTCTCTGTCCACTTTATTCTTTCGACTATACTCTCCACTTTATTCTGTCCACTACAGTATTTCCACTATAGTCTGTCCACTTCAGTCTGTCCACTTTAGTCTTTCCACTATAGTCTGTCCACTTTAGTCTTTCCACTATTCTCTGTCCACTTTAGTCTTTCCACTATAGTCTCCACTTTATTCTGTCCACTACAGTCTCTCCACTATAGTCTTTCCACTATAGTCTGTCCACTTTAGTCTTTCCACTATTCTCTGTCCACTTTATTCTTTCCACTATACTCTCCACTTTATTCTGTCCACTACAGTATTTCCACTATAGTCTGTCCACTTCAGTCTGTCCACTTTAGTCTTTCAACTATAGTCTGTCCACTTTAGTCTTTCCACTATTCTCTGTCCACTTTATTCTTTCCACTATACTCTCCACTTTATTCTGTCCACTACAGTCTTTCCACTATAGTCTTTCCACTATAGTCTGTCCACTTTAGTCTTTCCACTTTAGTCTTTCCACTATAGTCTCCACTTTATTCTGTCCACTATAGTCTCTCCACTATAGTTTTTCCACTATAGTCTGTCCACTTTAGTCTTTCCACTTTAGTCTTTCCACTATAGTCTGTCCACTTTAGTCTTTCCACTTTAGTCTTTCCACTATAGTCTCCACTTTATTCTGTCCACTACAGTCTCTCCACTATAGTCTTTCCACTATAGTCTGTCCACTTTAGTCTTTCCACTATTCTCTGTCCACTTTATTCTTTCCACTATACTCTCCACTTTATTCTGTCCACTAAAGTCTTTCCACTATAGTCTGTCCACTTTAGTCTTTCCACTATAGTCTGTCCACTTTAGTCTTTCCACTTTAGTCTTTCCACTTTAGTCTGTCCACTTTAGTCTTTCCACTATAGTCTTTCCACTATTCTCTGTCCACTTTATTCTTTCGACTATACTCTCCACTTTATTCTGTCCACTACAGTATTTCCACTATAGTCTGTCCACTTCAGTCTGTCCACTTTAGTCTTTCCACTATAGTCTGTCCACTTTAGTCTTTCCACTATTCTCTGTCCACTTTAGTCTTTCCACTATAGTCTCCACTTTATTCTGTCCACTACAGTCTCTCCACTATAGTCTTTCCACTATAGTCTGTCCACTTTAGTCTTTCCACTATTCTCTGTCCACTTTATTCTTTCCACTATACTCTCCACTTTATTCTGTCCACTACAGTATTTCCACTATAGTCTGTCCACTTCAGTCTGTCCACTTTAGTCTTTCAACTATAGTCTGTCCACTTTAGTCTTTCCACTATTCTCTGTCCACTTTATTCTTTCCACTATACTCTCCACTTTATTCTGTCCACTACAGTCTTTCCACTATAGTCTTTCCACTATAGTCTGTCCACTTTAGTCTTTCCACTTTACTCTTTCCACTATAGTCTCCACTTTATTCTGTCCACTATAGTCTCTCCACTATAGTTTTTCCACTATAGTCTGTCCACTTTAGTCTTTCCACTATTCTCTGTCCACTTTATTCTTTCCACTATACTCTCCACTTTATTCTGTCCACTACAGTCTTTCCACTATAGTCTTTCCACTATAGTCTGTCCACTTTAGTCTTTCCACTTTAGTCTTTCCACTATAGTCTCCACTTTATTCTGTCCACTATAGTCTCTCCACTATAGTTTTTCCACTATAGTCTGTCCACTTTAGTCTTTCCACTTTAGTCTTTCCACTATAGTCTGTCCACTTTAGTCTTTCCACTTTAGTCTTTCCACTATAGTCTGTCCACTTTAGTCTTTCCACTTTAGTCTTTCCACTATAGTCTCCACTTTATTCTGTCCACTACAGTCTCTCCACTATAGTCTTTCCACTATAGTCTGTCCACTTTAGTCTTTCCACTATTCTCTGTCCACTTTATTCTTTCCACTATACTCTCCACTTTATTCTGTCCACTACAGTATTTCCACTATAGTCTGTCCACTTTAGTCGGTCCACTTTAGTCTTTCCACTATAGTCCGTCCACTTTAGTCTTTCCACTATTCTCTGTCCACTTTAGTCTTTCCAATATAGTGTCCACTTTATTCTGTCCACTAAAGTCTTTCCACTATAGTCTTTCCACTATAGTCTGTCCACTTTAGTCTTTCCACTTTAGTCTTTCCACTATAGTCTCCACTTTATTCTGTCCACTACAGTCTCTCCACTATAGTCTGTCCACTTTAGTCTTTCCACTATTCTCTGTCCACTTTATTCTTTCCACTATACTCTCCACTTTATTCTGTCCACTACAGTATTTCCACTATAGTCTGTCCACTTTAGTCGGTCCACTTTAGTCTTTCCACTATAGTCCGTCCACTTTAGTCTTTCCACTATTCTCTGTCCACTTTAGTCTTTCCAATATAGTGTCCACTTTATTCTGTCCAATAAAGTCTTTCCACTATAGTCTTTCCACTTTATTCTGTCCACTACAGTCATTCCACTATAGTCTGTCCACTTTAGTCTTTCCACTTTAGTCTTTCCACTTTAGTTTGTCCACTTTAGTCTTTCCACTACAGTCTGTCCACTTTAGTCTTTCCACTATTCTCTGTCCACTTTAGTCTTTCCACTATAGTCTCCACTTTATTCTGCCTACTACAGTCTTTCCAATATAGTCTTTCCACTATAGTCTGTCCACTTTAGTCTTTCCACTATTCTCTGTCCACTTTATTCTTTCCACTATACTCTCCACTTTATTTTGTCCACTACAGTCTTTCCACTATAGTCTGTCCACTTTAGTCTTTCCACTTTAGTCTTTCCACTTTAGTCTTTCCACTTTAGTCTTTCCACTATAGTCTGTCCACTTTAGTCTTTCCACTATTCTCTGTCCACTTTAGTCTTTCCACTATAGTCTCCACTTTATTCTGCCCACTACAGTCTTTCCACTATAGTCTTTCCACTATAGTTTGTCCACTTTAGTCTTTCCACTTTAGTCTTTCCACTTTAGTCTGTCCACTTTAGTCTTTCCACTATAGTCTTTCCACTTTAGTCTTTCCACTTTAGTCTGTCCACTTTAGTCTTTCCACTACAGTCTTTCCACTATAGTCTGTCCACTTTAGTCTTTCCACTTTAGTCTTTCCACTATAGTCTCCACTTTATTCTGTCCACTACAGTCTCTCCACTATAGTCTTTCCACTATAGTCTGTCCACTTCAGTCTTTCCACTATAGTCTGTCCACTTTAGTCTTTCCACTTTAGTCTTTCCACTATAGTCTCCACTTTAGTCTGTCCACTACAGTCTTTCCACTATAGTCTGTCCACTTTAGTCTGTCCACTTTAGTCTTTCCACTATTCTCTGTCCACTTTAGTCTTTCCACTATAGTCTCCACTTTATTCTGCCCACTACAGTCTTTCCAATATAGTCTTTCCACTATAGTCTGTCCACTTTAGTCTTTCCACTTTAGTCTTTCCACTTAAGTCTGTACACTTTAGTCTTTCCACTATAGTGTCCACTTTATTCTGTCCACTACATTCTTTCCACTTTAGTCTTTCCACTATTCTCTGTCCACTTTAGTCTTTCCACTATAGTCTCCACTTTATTCTGTCCACTACAGTTTTTCCACTATATTCTTTCCACTATAGTCTGTCCACTTTAGTCTTTCCACTATTCTCTGTCCACTTTAGTCTTTCCACTATAGTCTCCACTTTATTCTGTCCACTACAGTCTTTCCACTATAGTCTTTCCACTATAGTCTTTCCACTATAGTCTGTCAACTTTAGTCTTTCCACTATTCTCTGTCCACTTTAGGCTTTCCACTATAGTCTCCATTTTATTCTGTCCACTACAGTCTTTCCACTATAGTCTTTCCACTATAGTCTGTCCACTTTAGTCTTTCCACTTTAGTGTATCCACTATAGTCTCCACTTTATTCTGTCCACTACAGTCTTTCCACTTTAGTCTTTCCACTATACTCTGTCCACTTTAGTCTTTCCACTTTAGTCTTTCCACTATAGTCTCCACATTAGTCTTTCCACTTTAGTCTTTCCACTATAGTCTCCACTTAAATCCGTCCACTAAAGTCTTTCCACTATAGTCTTTCCAATATAGTCTGTCCACTTTAGTCTTTCCACTATTCTCTGTCCACTTTAGTCTTTCCACTATAGTCTGTCCACTTTAGTCTTTCCACTATTCTCTGTCCACTTTAGTCTTTCCACTATAGTCTACACTTTATTCTGTCCACTACAGTCTTTCCACTATAGTCTTTCCTCTTTATTCTGTCCACTTTAGTCTTTCCACTTTAGTCTTTCCACTATAGTCTCCACTTTATTCTGTCCACTATAGTCTCTCCACTATAGTCTTTCCACTATGGTCTTTCCACTATTCTCTGTCCACTTTATTCTTTCCACTATCCTCTCCACTTTATTCTGTCCACTACAGTATTTCCACTATAGTCTGTCCACTTCAGTCTGTCCACTTTAGTCTTTCCACTATAGTCTGTCCACTTTAGTCTTTCCACTATTCTCTGTCCACTTTAGTCTTTCGACTATAGTCTCCACTTTATTCTGTCCACTACAGTCTCTCCACTATAGTCTTTCCACTATAGTCTGTCCACTTTAGTCTTTCCAGTATTCTCTGTCCACTTTATTCTTTCCACTATACTCTCCACTTTATTCTGTCCACTACAGTATTTCCACTATAGTCGGTCCACTTCAGTCTGTCCACTTTAGTCTTTCCACTATCGTCTGTCCACTTTAGTCTTTCCACTATTCTCTGTCCACTTTAGTCTTTCCACTATAGTCTCCACTTTATTCTGTCCACTACAGTCTTTCCACTATATTCTTTCCACTATAGTCTGTCCACTTTAGTCTTTCCACTTTAGTCTTTCCACTATAGTCTCCACTTTATTCTGTCCACTATAGTCTCTCCACTATAGTTTTTCCACTATAGTCTGTCCACTTTAGTCTTTCCACTATTCTCTGTCCACTTTATTCTTTCCACTATACTCTCCACTTTATTCTGTCCACTACAGTCTTTCCACTATAGTCTGTCTTTCCACTATTCTCTGTCCACTTTAGTCTTTCCACTATAGTCTCCACTTTATTCTGCCCACTACAGTCTTTCCACTATAGTCTTTCCACTATAGTTTGTCCACTTTAGTCTTTCCACTTTAGTCTTTCCACTTTAGTCTGTCCACTTTAGTCTTTCCACTATAGTCTTTCCACTTTAGTCTTTCCACTTTAGTCTGTCCACTTTAGTCTTTCCACTACAGTCTTTCCACTATAGTCTGTCCACTTTAGTCTTTCCACTTTAGTCTTTCCACTATAGTCTCCACTTTATTCTGTCCACTACAGTCTCTCCACTATAGTCTTTCCACTATAGTCTGTCCACTTCAGTCTTTCCACTATAGTCTGTCCACTTTAGTCTTTCCACTTTAGTCTTTCCACTATAGTCTCCACTTTAGTCTGTCCACTACAGTCTTTCCACTATAGTCTGTCCACTTTAGTCTGTCCACTTTAGTCTTTCCACTATTCTCTGTCCCCTTTAGTCTTTCCACTATAGTCTCCACTTTATTCTGCCCACTACAGTCTTTCCAATATAGTCTTTCCACTATAGTCTGTCCACTTTAGTCTTTCCACTTTAGTCTTTCCACTTAAGTCTGTACACTTTAGTCTTTCCACTATAGTGTCCACTTTATTCTGTCCACTACATTCTTTCCACTTTAGTCTTTCCACTATTCTCTGTCCACTTTAGTCTTTCCACTATAGTCTCCACTTTATTCTGTCCACTACAGTTTTTCCACTATATTCTTTCCACTATAGTCTGTCCACTTTAGTCTTTCCACTATTCTCTGTCCACTTTAGTCTTTCCACTATAGTCTCCACTTTATTCTGTCCACTACAGTCTTTCCACTATAGTCTTTCCACTATAGTCTTTCCACTATAGTCTGTCAACTTTAGTCTTTCCACTATTCTCTGTCCACTTTAGGCTTTCCACTATAGTCTCCATTTTATTCTGTCCACTACAGTCTTTCCACTATAGTCTTTCCACTATAGTCTGTCCACTTTAGTCTTTCCACTTTAGTGTATCCACTATAGTCTCCACTTTATTCTGTCCACTACAGTCTTTCCACTTTAGTCTTTCCACTATACTCTGTCCACTTTAGTCTTTCCACTTTAGTCTTTCCACTATAGTCTCCACATTAGTCTTTCCACTTTAGTCTTTCCACTATAGTCTCCACTTAAATCCGTCCACTAAAGTCTTTCCACTATAGTCTTTCCAATATAGTCTGTCCACTTTAGTCTTTCCACTATTCTCTGTCCACTTTAGTCTTTCCACTATAGTCTGTCCACTTTAGTCTTTCCACTATTCTCTGTCCACTTTAGTCTTTCCACTATAGTCTAAACTTTATTCTGTCCACTACAGTCTTTCCACTATAGTCTTTCCTCTTTATTCTGTCCACTTTAGTCTTTCCACTTTAGTCTTTCCACTATAGTCTCCACTTTATTCTGTCCACTATAGTCTCTCCACTATAGTCTTTCCACTATGGTCTTTCCACTATTCTCTGTCCACTTTATTCTTTCCACTATCCTCTCCACTTTATTCTGTCCACTACAGTATTTCCACTATAGTCTGTCCACTTCAGTCTGTCCACTTTAGTCTTTCCACTATAGTCTGTCCACTTTAGTCTTTCCACTATTCTCTGTCCACTTTAGTCTTTCCACTATAGTCTCCACTTTATTCTGTCCACTACAGTCTCTCCACTATAGTCTTTCCACTATAGTCTGTCCACTTTAGTCTTTCCAGTATTCTCTGTCCACTTTATTCTTTCCACTATACTCTCCACTTTATTCTGTCCACTACAGTATTTCCACTATAGTCGGTCCACTTCAGTCTGTCCACTTTAGTCTTTCCACTATCGTCTGTCCACTTTAGTCTTTCCACTATTCTCTGTCCACTTTAGTCTTTCCACTATAGTCTCCACTTTATTCTGTCCACTACAGTCTTTCCACTATATTCTTTCCACTATAGTCTGTCCACTTTAGTCTTTCCACTTTAGTCTTTCCACTATAGTCTCCACTTTATTCTGTCCACTATAGTCTCTCCACTATAGTTTTTCCACTATAGTCTGTCCACTTTAGTCTTTCCACTATTCTCTGTCCACTTTATTCTTTCCACTATACTCTCCACTTTATTCTGTCCACTACAGTCTTTCCACTATAGTCTGTCTTTCCACTATAGTCTGTCCACTTTAGTCTTTCCACTTTAGTCTTTCCACTTTAGTCTGTCCACTTTAGTCTTTCCACTATAGTCTTTCCACTTTAGTCTTTCCACTTTAGTCTGTCCACTTTAGTCTTTCCACTACAGTATTTCCACTATAGTCTGTCCACTTTAGTCTTTCCACTTTAGTCTTTCCACTATAGTCTCCACTTTATTCTGTCCACTACAGTCTCTCCACTATAGTCTTTCCACTATAGTCTGTCCACTTCAGTCTTTCCACTATATTCTGTCCACTTTAGTCTTTCCACTTTAGTCTTTCCACTATAGTCTCCACTTTAGTCTGTCCACTACAGTCTTTCCACTATAGTCTCTCCACTTTAGTCTTTCCACTTTAGTCTTTCCACTACAGTCTTTCCACTATAGTCTGTCCACTTTAGTCTTTCCACTATTCTCTGTCCACTTTAGTCTTTCCACTATAGTCTCCACTTTATTCTGTCCACTACAGTCTTTCCACTATAGTCTGTCCACTTTAGTCTTTCCACTATTCTCTCTCCAATTTAGTCTTTCCACTATAGTCTCCACTTTATTCTGTCTACTACAGTCTCTCCACTATAGTCTTTCCACTATAGTCTGTCCACTTTAGTCTTTCCACTATTCTCTGTCCACTTTATTCTTTCAACTATACTCTCCACTTTATTCTGTCCACTACAGTATTTCCACTATAGTCTGTCCACTTTAGTCTGTCTACTTTAGTCTTTCCACTATAGTCTGTCCACTTTAGTCTTTCCACTATAGTCTGTCCACTTTAGTCTTTCCACTTTAGTCTTTCCACTATAGTCTCCACTTTAGTCTGTCAGCTACAGTCTTTCCACTATAGTCTGTCCACTTTAGTCTGTCCACTTTAGTCTTTCCACTATTCTCTGTCCACTTTAGTCTTTCCACTATAGTCTCCACTTTATTCTGCCCACTACAGTCTTTCCAATATAGTCTTTCCACTATAGTCTGTCCACTTTAGTCTTTCCTATTTAGTCTTTCCACTTTAGTCTGTACACTTTAGTCTTTCCACTATAGTCTCCACTTTATTCTGTCCACTACATTCTTTCCACTTTAGTTTTTCCACTATTCTCTGTCCACTTTAGTCTTTCCACTATAGTCTCCACTTTATTCTGTCCACTACAGTTTTTCCACTATAGTCTTTCCACTATAGTCTGTCCACTTTAGTCTTTCCACTATTCTCTGTCCACTTTATTCTTTCCACTATACTCTCCACTTTTTTCTGTCCACTACAGTCTTTCCACTATAGTCTGTCCACTTTAGTCTTTCCACTATGCTCTGTCCACTTTAGTCTTTCCACTTTAGTCTTTCCACTATAGTCTCCACTTAAATCCGTCCACTAAAGTCTTTCCACTATAGTCTTTCCAATATAGTCTGTCCACTTTAGTCTTTCCACTATTCTCTGTCCACTTTAGTCTTTCCACTACAGTCTGTCCACTTTAGTCTTTCCACTATTCTCTGTCCACTTTAGTCTTTCCACTATAGTCTAAACTTTATTCTGTCCACTACAGTCTTTCCACAATAGTCTTTCCTCTTTATTCTATCCACTACAGTCTTTCCACTTTAGTCTTTCCACTATTCTCTGTGCAACTTAGTCTTTCCACTTTAGTCTTTCCACTATAGTCTCCACTTTATTCTGTCCACTATAGTCTCTCCACTATAGTCTTTCCACTATAGTCTGTCCACTTTAGTCTTTCCACTATTCTCTGTCCACTTTATTCTTTCCACTATAATCTCCACTTTATTCTGTCCACTACAGTCTTTCCACTATAGTCTGTCCACTTTAGTCTTTCCACTTTAGTCTTTCCACTTTAGTCTTTCCACTTTAGTCTTTCCACTATAGTCTGTCCACTTTAGTCTTTCCACTATAGTCTGTCCACTCTAGTCTTTCCACTATTCTCTGTCCACTTTAGTCTTTCCACTATAGTCTCCACTTTATTCTGTCCACTACAGTCTCTCCACTATAGTCTTTCCACTATAGTCTGTCCACTTTAGTCTTTCCACTATTCTCTGTCCACTTTATTCTTTCCACTATACTCTCCGCTTTATTCTGTCCACTAAAGTATTTCCACTATAGTCTGTCCCCTTTGTCTGTCCACTTTAGTCTTTCCACTATAGTCTGTCCACTTTAGTCTTTCCACTATTCTCTGTCCACTTTAGTCTTTCCACTACAGTCTCCACTTTATTCTGTCCACTACAGTCTTTCCACTATAGTCTTTCCACTATAGTCTGTCCACTTTAATCTTTCCACTTTAGTCTTTCCACTATAGTCTCCACTTTATTCTGTCCACTATAGTCTCTCCACTATAGTTTTTCCACTATAGTCTGTCCACTTTAGTCTTTCCACTATTCTCTGTCCACTTTATTCTTTCCACTATACTCTCCACTTTATTCTGTCCACTAAAGTCTTTCCACTATAGTCTGTCCACTTTAGTCTTTCCACTATAGTCTGTCCACTTTAGTCTTTCCACTTTAGTCTTTCCACTTTAGTCTGTCCACTTTAGTCTTTCCACTATAGTCTTTCCACTATTCTCTGTCCACTTTATTCTTTCGACTATACTCTCCACTTTATTCTGTCCACTACAGTATTTCCACTATAGTCTGTCCACTTCAGTCTGTCCACTTTAGTCTTTCCACTATAGTCTGCCCACTTTAGTCTTTCCACTATTCTCTGTCCACTTTAGTCTTTCCACTATAGTCTCCACTTTATTCTGTCCACTACAGTCTCTCCACTATGGTCTTTCCACTATAGTCTGTCCACTTTAGTCTTTCCACTATTCTCTGTCCACTTTATTCTTTCCACTATACTCTCCACTTTATTCTGTCCACTACAGTATTTCCACTATAGTCTGTCCACTTCAGTCTGTCCACTTTAGTCTTTCAACTATAGTCTGTCCACTTTAGTCTTTCCACTATTCTCTGTCCAATTTATTCTTTCCACTATACTCTCCACTTTATTCTGTCCACTACAGTCTTTCCACTATAGTCTTTCCACTATAGTCTGTCCACTTTAGTCTTTCCACTTTAGTCTTTCCACTATAGTCTCCACTTTATTCTGTCCACTATAGTCTCTCCACTATAGTTTTTCCACTATAGTCTGTCCACTTTAGTCTTTCCACTATTCTCTGTCCACTTTATTCTTTCCACTATACTCTCCACTTTATTCTGTCCACTACAGTCTTTCCACTATAGTCTGTCCACTTTAGTCTTTCCACTATAGTCTGTCCACTTTAGTCTTTCCACTTTAGTCTTTCCACTTTAGTCTGTCCACTTTAGTCTTTCCACTATAGTCTTTCCACTTTAGTCTTTCCACTTTAGTCTGTCCACTTTAGTCTTTCCACTACAGTATTTCCACTATAGTCTGTCCACTTTAGTCTTTCCACTTTAGTCTTTCCACTATAGTCTCCACTTTATTCTGTCCACTACAGTCTCTCCACTATAGTCTTTCCACTATAGTCTGTCCACTTCAGTCTTTCCACTATAGTCTGTCCACTTTAGTCTTTCCACTTTAGTCTTTCCAGTATAGTCTCCACTTTAGTCTGTCCACTACAGTCTTTCCACTATAGTCTGTCCACTTTAGTCTTTCCACTTTAGTCTTTCCACTATAGTCTCCACTTTATTCTGTCCACTAAAGTCTTTCCACTATACTCTTTCCACTATAGTCTGTCCACTTTAGTCTTTCCACTATTCTCAGTCCACTTTAGTCTTTCCACTATAGTCTCCACTTTATTCTGTCCACTACAGTCTTTCCACTATAGTCTGTCCACTTTAGTCTTTCCACTATTCTCTCTCCACTTTAGTCTTTCCACTATAGTCTCCACTTTATTCTGTCCACTACAGTCTCTCCACTATAGTCTTTCCACTATAGTCTTTCCACTTTAGTCTTTCCACTATTCTCTGTCCACTTTATTCTTTCAACTATACTCTCCACTTTATTCTGTCCACTACAGTATTTCCACTATAGTCTATCCACTTTAGTCTGTCCACTTTAGTCTTTCCACTATAGTCTGTCCACTTTAGTCTTTCCACTATTCTCTGTCCACTTTAGTCTTTCCACTATAGTCTCCACTTTATTCTGTCCACTACAGTCTTTCCACTATAGTCTTTCCTCTTTATTCTGTCCACTACAGTCTTTCCACTTTAGTCTTTCCACTATTCTCTGTCCACTTTAGTCTTTCCACTTTAGTCTTTCCACTATAGTCTCCACTTTATTCTGTCCACTATAGTCTCTCCACTATAGTCTTTCCACTATAGTCTGTCCACTTTAGTCTTTCCACTTTAGTCTTTCCACTATAGTCTGTCCGATTTAGTCTTTCCACTATTCTCTGTCCACATTAGTCTTTCCACTATAGTCTCCACTTTATTCTGCCCACTACAGTCTTTCCACTATAGTCTTTCCACTATAGTCTGTCCACTTTAGTCTTTTCACTTTAGTCTTTCCACTTTAGTCTGTCCACTTTAGTCTTTCCACTATAGTCTTTCCACTTTAGTCTTTCCACTTTAGTCTGTCCACTTTAGTCTTTCCACTTTAGTCTTTCCACTATAGTCTCCACTTTATTCTGTCCACTACAGTCTCTCCACTATAGTCTTTCCACTATAGTCTGTCCACTTCAGTCTTTCCACTATAGTCTGTCCGATTTAGTCTTTCCACTATTCTCTGTCCACATTAGTCTTTCCACTATAGTCTCCACTTTATTCTGCCCACTACAGTCTTTCCACTATAGTCTTTCCACTATAGTCTGTCCACTTTAGTCTTTCCACTTTAGTCTTTCCACTTTAGTCTTTCCACTATAGTCTTTCCACTTTAGTCTTTCCACTTTAGCCTGTCCACTTTAGTCTTTCCACTACAGTCTTTCCACTATAGTCTGTCCACTTTAGTCTTTCCACTTTAGTCTTTCCACTATAGTCTCCACTTTAGTCTGTCCACTACAGTCTTTCCACTATAGTCTGTCCACTTTAGTCTTTCCGCTTTAGTCTTTCCACTATAGTCTCCACTTTATTCTGTCCACTACAGTCTTTCCACTATAGTCTTTCCACTATAGTCTGTCCACTTTAGTCTTTCCACTATTCTCTGTCCACTTTAGTCTTTCCACTACAGTCTCCACTTTATTTTGTCCACTACAGTCTTTCCACTATAGTCTTTCCACTATAGTCTGTCCACTTTAGTCTTTCCACTTTAGTCTTTCCACTATTCTCTGTCCACTTTAGTATTTCCACTTTAGTCTTTCCACTATAGTCTCCACTTTATTCTGTCCACTACAGTCTCTCCACTATAGTCTTTCCACTATAGTCTGTCCACTTTAGTCTTTCCACTATTCTCTGTCCACTTTATTCTTTCCACTATACTCTCCACTTTATTCTGTCCACTACAGTGTTTCCACTAAAGTCTGTCCACTTTAGTCTTTCCACTTTAGTCTTTCCATTTTAGTCTGTCCACTTTAGTCTTTCCACTATAGTCTGTCCACTTTAGTCTTTCCACTATTCTCTGTCCACTTTAGTCTTTCCACTATAGTCTCCACTTTATTCTGTCCACTACAGTCTCTCCACTATAGTCTTTCCGCTATAGTCTGTCCACTTTAGTCTTTCCACTATTCTCTGTCCACTTTATTCTTTCCACTATACTCTCCACTTTATTCTGTCCACTACAGTGTTTCCAAAATAGTCTGTCCACTTTAGTCTTTCCACTTTAGTCTTTCCATTTTAGTCTGTCCACTTTAGTCTTTCCACTATAGTCTGTCCACTTTAGATTTTCCACTATTCTCTATCCACTTTAGTCTTTCCACTATAGTCTCCACTTTATTCTGTCCACTACAGTCCCTCCACTATAGTCTTTCCACTATAGTCTGTCCACTTTAGTCTTTCCACTATTCTCTGTCCACTTTATTCTTTCCACTATACTCTCCACTTTATTCTGTCCACTACAGTATTTCCACTATAGTCTTTCCACTTTAGTCTGTCCACTTTAGTCTTTCCACTTTATTCTGTCCATTACAGTCTTTCCAGTATAGTCTGTCCACTTTAGTCTTTCCACTTTAGTCTTTCCACTATAGTCTCCACTTTATTCTGTCCACTACAGTCCCTCCACTATAGTCTTTCCACTATAGTCTGTCCACTTTAGTCTTTCCACTATTCTCTGTCCACTTTATTCTTTCCACTATTCTCTCTCCACTTTAGTCTTTCCACTATAGTCTCCACTTTATTCTGTCCACTACAGTCTCTCCACTATAGTCTTTCCACTATAGTCTGTCCACTTTAGTCTTTCCACTATTCTCTGTCCACTTTATTCTTTCAACTATACTCTCCACTTTATTCTGTCCACTACAGTATTTCCACTATAGTCTATCCACTTTAGTCTGTCCACTTTAGTCTTTCCACTATAGTCTGTCCACTTTAGTCTTTCCACTATTCTCTGTCCACTTTAGTCTTTCCACTATAGTCTCCACTTTATTCTGTCCACTACAGTCTTTCCACTTTAGTCTTTCCACTATTCTCTGTCCACTTTAGTCTTTCCACTTTAGTCTTTCCACTATAGTCTCCACTTTATTCTGTCCACTATAGTCTCTCCACTATAGTCTTTCCACTATAGTCTGTCCACTTTAGTCTTTCCACTATTCTCTGTCCACTTTATTCTTTCCACTATACTCTCCACTTTATTCTGTCCACTACAGTCTTTCCACTATAGTCTGTCCACTTTAGTCTTTCCACTTTAGTCTTTCCACTTTAGTCTTTCCACTTTAGTCTTTCCACTATAGTCTGTCCGATTTAGTCTTTCCACTATTCTCTGTCCACATTAGTCTTTCCACTATAGTCTCCACTTTATTCTGCCCACTACAGTCTTTCCACTATAGTCTTTCCACTATAGTCTGTCCACTTTAGTCTTTCCACTTTAGTCTTTCCACTTTAGTCTGTCCACTTTAGTCTTTCCACTATAGTCTTTCCACTTTAGTCTTTCCACTTTAGTCTGTCCACTTTAGTCTTTCCACTACAGTCTTTCCACTATAGTCTGTCCACTTTAGTCTTTCCACTTTAGTCTTTCCACTATAGTCTCCACTTTATTCTGTCCACTACAATCTCTCCACTATAGTCTTTCCACTATAGTCTGTCCACTTCAGTCTTTCCACTATAGTCTGTCCGATTTAGTCTTTCCACTATTCTCTGTCCACTTTATTCTTTCCACTATACTCTCCACTTTATTCTGTCCAGTACAGTGTTTCCACTAAAGTCTGTCCACTTTAGTCTTTCCACTTTAGTCTTTCCATTTTAGTCTGTCCACTTTAGTCTTTCCACTATAGTCTGTCCACTTTAGTCTTTCCACTATTCTCTGTCCACTTTAGTCTTTCCACTATAGTCTCCACTTTATTCTGTCCACTACAGTCTCTCCACTATAGTCTTTCCGCTATAGTCTGTCCACTTTAGTCTTTCCACTATTCTCTGTCCACTTTATTCTTTCCACTATACTCTCCACTTTATTCTGTCCACTACAGTGTTTCCACTATAGTCTGTCCACTTTAGTCTTTCCACTTTAGTCTTTCCATTTTAGTCTGTCCACTTTAGTCTTTCCACTATAGTCTGTCCACTTTAGTCTTTCCACTATTCTCTATCCACTTTAGTCTTTCCACTATAGTCTCCACTTTATTCTGTCCACTACAGTCCCTCCACTATAGTCTTTCCACTATAGTCTGTCCACTTTAGTCTTTCCACTATTCTCTGTCCACTTTATTCTTTCCACTATACTCTCCACTTTTTTCTGTCCACTACAGTATTTCCACTATAGTCTTTCCACTTTAGTCTGTCCACTTTAGTCTTTCCACTATAGTCTGTCCACTTTAGTCTTTCCACTATTCTCTGTCCACTTTAGTCTTTCCACTATAGTCTCCACTTTATTCTGTCCACTACAGTCTTTCCACTATAGTCTCCACTTTATTCTGTCCACTACAGTCTTTCCACTATAGTCTTTCCACTTTATTCTGTCCAGTACAGTCTTTCCAGTATAGTCTGTCCACTTTAGTCTTTCCACTTTAGTCTTTCCACTATAGTCTCCACTTTATTCTGTCCACTACAGTCCCTCCACTATAGTCTTTCCACTATAGTCTGTCCACTTTAGTCTTTCCACTATTCTCTGTCCACTTTATTCTTTCCACTATACTCTCCACTTTATTCTGTCCACTACAGTCTTTCCACTTTAGTCTGTCCACTTTAGTCTTTCCACTATAGTCTGTCCACTTTAGTCTTTCCACTTTAGTCTTTCCACTTTAGTCTGTCCACTTTAGTCTTTCCACTATAGTCTTTCCACTATTCTCTGTCCACTTTATTCTTTCCACTACACTCTCCACTTTATTCTGTCCACTACAGTATTTCCACTATAGTCTGTCCACTTCAGTCTGTCCACTTTAGTCTTTCCACTATAGTCTGTCCACTTTAGTCTTTCCACTATTCTCTGTCCACTTTAGTCTTTCCACTATAGTCTCCACTTTATTCTGTCCACTACAGTCTTTCCACTATAGTCTTTCCACTATAGTCTGTCCACTTTAGTCTTTCCACTATTCTCTGTCCACTTTAGTCTTTCCACTATAGTCTCCACTTTATTCTGTCCACTACAGTCTTTCCACTATAGTCTGTCCACTTTAGTCTTTCCACTATTCTCTCTCCACTTTAGTCTTTCCACTATAGTCTCCACTTTATTCTGTCCACTACAGTCTCTCCACTATAGTCTTTCCACTATAGTCTGTCCACTTTAGTCTTTCCACTATTCTCTGTCCACTTTATTCTTTCAACTATACTCTCCACTTTATTCTGTCCACTACAGTATTTCCACTATAGTCTATCCACTTTAGTCTGTCCACTTTAGTCTTTCCATTATAGTCTGTCCACTTTAGTCTTTCCACTATTCTCTGTCCACTTTAGTCTTTCCACTATAGTCTCCACTTTATTCTGTCCACTACAGTCTTTCCACTATAGTCTTTCCTCTTTATTCTGTCCACTACAGTCTTTCCACTTTAGTCTTTCCACTATTCTCTGTCCACTTTAGTCTTTCCACTTTAGTCTTTCCACTATAGTCTCCACTTTATTCTTTCCACTATAGTCTCTCCACTATAGTCTTTCCACTATAGTCTGTCCACTTTAGTCTTTCCACTATTCTCTGTCCACTTTATTCTTTCCACTATACTCTCCACTTTATTCTGTCCACTACAGTCTTTCCACTATAGTCTGTCCAATTTAGTCTTTCCACTTTAGTCTTTCCACTTTAGTCTTTCCACTTTAGTCTTTCCACTATAGTCTGTCCGATTTAGTCTTTCCACTATTCTCTGTCCACATTAGTCTTTCCACTATAGTCTCCACTTTATTCTGCCCACTACAGTCTTTCCACTATAGTCTTTCCACTATAGTCTGTCCACTTTAGTCTTTCCACTTTAGTCTTTCCACTTTAGTCTGTCCACTTTAGTCTTTCAACTATAGTCTTTCCACTTTAGTCTTTCCACTTTAGTCTGTCCACTTTAGTCTTTCCACTACAGTCTTTCCACTATAGTCTGTCCACTTTAGTCTTTCCACTTTAGTCTTTCCACTATAGTCTCCACTTTATTCTGTCCACTACAGTCTCTCCACTATAGTCTTTCCACTATTCTCTGTCCACATTAGTCTTTCCACTATAGTCTCCACTTTATTCTGCCCACTACAGTCTTTCCACTATAGTCTTTCCACTATAGTCTGTCCACTTTAGTCTTTCCACTTTAGTCTTTCCACTTTAGTCTTTCCACTATAGTCTTTCCACTTTAGTCTTTCCACTTTAGCCTGTCCACTTTAGTCTTTCCACTACAGTCTTTCCACTATAGTCTGTCCACTTTAGTCTTTCCACTTTAGTCTTTCCACTATAGTCTCCACTTTAGTCTGTCCACTACAGTCTTTCCACTATAGTCTGTCCACTTTAGTCTTTCCGCTTTAGTCTTTCCACTATAGTCTCCACTTTATTCTGTCCACTACAGTCTTTCCACTATAGTCTTTCCACTATAGTCTGTCCACTTTAGTCTTTCCACTATTCTCTGTCCACTTTAGTCTTTCCACTATAGTCTCCACTTTATTCTGTCCACTACAGTCTTTCCACTATAGTCTTTCCACTATAGTCTGTCCACTTTAGTCTTTCCACTTTAGTCTTTCCACTATTCTCTGTCCACTTTAGTATTTCCACTTTAGTCTTTCCACTATAGTCTCCACTTTATTCTGTCCACTACAGTCTCTTCACTATAGTCTTTCCACTATAGTCTGTCCACTTTAGTCTTTCCACTATTCTCTGTCCACTTTACTCTTTCCACTATACTCTCCACTTTATTCTGTCCACTACAGTGTTTCCACTAAAGTCTGTCCACTTTAGTCTTTCCACTTTAGTCTTTCCATTTTAGTCTGTCCACTTTAGTCTTTCCACTATAGTCTGTCCACTTTAGTCTTTCCACTATTCTCTGTCCACTTTCGTCTTTCCACTATAGTCTCCACTTTATTCTGTCCACTACAGTCTCTCCACTATAGTCTTTCCGCTATAGTCTGTCCACTTTAGTCTTTCCATTTTAGTCTGTCCACTTTAGTCTTTCCACTATAGTCTGTCCACTTTAGTCTTTCCACTATTCTCTATCCACTTTAGTCTTTCCACTATAGTCTCCACTTTATTCTGTCCACTACAGTCCCTCCACTATAGTCTTTCCACTATAGTCTGTCCACTTTAGTCTTTCCACTATTCTCTGTCCACTTTATTCTTTCCACTATACTCTCCACTTTATTCTGTCCACTACAGTGTTTCCACTATAGTCTTTCCACTTTAGTCTGTCCACTTTAGTCTTTCCACTATAGTCTGTCCACTTTAGTCTTTCCACTATTCTCTGTCCACTTTAGTCTTTCCACTATAGTCTCCACTTTATTCTGTCCACTACAGTCTTTCCACTATAGTCTCCACTTTATTCTGTCCACTACAGTCTTTCCACTATAGTCTTTCCACTTTATTCTGTCCAGTACAGTCTTTCCAGTATAGTCTGTCCACTTTAGTCTTTCCACTTTAGTCTTTCCACTATAGTCTCCACTTTATTCTGTCCACTACAGTCCCTCCACTATAGTCTTTCCACTATAGTCTGTCCACTTTAGTCTTTCCACTATTCTCTGTCCACTTTATTCTTTCCACTATACTCTCCACTTTATTCTGTCCACTACAGTATTTCCACTATAGTCTTTCCACTTTAGTCTGTCCACTTTAGTCTTTCCACTATAGTCTGTCCACTTTAGTCTTTCCACTATTCTCTGTCCACTTTAGTCTTTCCACTATAGTCTCCACTTTATTCTGTCCACTACAGTCTTTCCACTATAGTCTCCACTTTATTCTGTCCACTACAGTCTTTCCACTATAGTCTTTCCACTTTATTCTGTCCAGTACAGTCTTTCCAGTATAGTCTGTCCACTTTAGTCTTTCCACTTTAGTCTTTCCACTATAGTCTCCACTTTATTCTGTCCACTACAGTCCCTCCACTATAGTCTTTCCACTATAGTCTGTCCACTTTAGTCTTTCCACTATTCTCTGTCCACTTTATTCTTTCCACTATACTCTCCACTTTATTCTGTCCACTACAGTCTTTCCACTATAGTCTGTCCACTTTAGTCTTTCCACTATAGTCTGTCCACTTTAGTCTTTCCACTTTAGTCTTTCCACTTTAGTCTGTCCACTTTAGTCTTTCCACTATAGTCTTTCCACTATTCTCTGTCCACTTTATTCTTTCCACTACACTCTCCACTTTATTCTGTCCACTACAGTATTTCCACTATAGTCTGTCCACTTCAGTCTGTCCACTTTAGTCTTTCCACTATAGTCTGTCCACTTTAGTCTTTCCACTATTCTCTGTCCACTTTAGTCTTTCCACTATAGTCTCCACTTTATTCTGTCCACTACAGTCTTTCCACTATAGTCTTTCCACTATAGTCTGTCCACTTTAGTCTTTCCACTTTAGTCTTTCCACTATAGTCTCCACTTTATTCTGTCCACTATAGTCTCTCCACTATAGTTTTTCCACTATAGTCTGTCCACTTTAGTCTTTCCACTATTCTCTGTCCACTTTATTCTTTCCACTATACTCTCCACTTTATTCTGTCCACTACAGTCTTTCCACTATAGTCTGTCCACTTTAGTCTTTCCACTATAGTCTGTCCACTTTAGTCTTTCCACTTTAGTCTTTCCACTTTAGTCTGTCCACTTTAGTCTTTCCACTATAGTCTTTCCACTTTAGTCTTTCCACTTTAGTCTGTCCACTTTAGTCTTTCCACTACAGTCTTTCCACTATAGTCTGTCCACTTTAGTCTTTCCACTTTAGTCTTTCCACTATAGTCTCCACTTTATTCTGTCCACTACAGTCTCTCCACTATAGTCTTTCCACTATAGTCTGTCCACTTTAGTCTTTCCACTTTAGTCTTTCCACTTTAGTCTTTCCACTTTAGTCTTTCCACTATAGTCTGTCCGATTTAGTCTTTCCACTATTCTCTGTCCACATTAGTCTTTCCACTATAGTCTCCACTTTATTCTGCCCACTACAGTCTTTCCACTATAGTCTTTCCACTATAGTCTGTCCACTTTAGTCTTTCCACTTTAGTCTTTCCACTTTAGTCTGTCCACTTTAGTCTTTCCACTATAGTCTTTCCACTTTAGTCTTTCCACTTTAGTCTGTCCACTTTAGTCTTTCCACTACAGTCTTTCCACTATAGTCTGTCCACTTTAGTCTTTCCACTTTAGTCTTTCCACTATAGTCTCCACTTTATTCTGTCCACTACAGTCTCTCCACTATAGTCTTTCCACTATAGTCTGTCCACTTCAGTCTTTCCACTATAGTCTGTCCGATTTAGTCTTTCCACTATTCTCTGTCCACTTTATTCTTTCCACTATACTCTCCACTTTATTCTGTCCACTACAGTGTTTCCACTAAAGTCTGTCCACTTTAGTCTTTCCACTTTAGTCTTTCCATTTTAGTCTGTCCACTTTAGTCTTTCCACTATAGTCTGTCCACTTTAGTCTTTCCACTATTCTCTGTCCACTTTAGTCTTTCCACTATAGTCTCCACTTTATTCTGTCCACTACAGTCTCTCCACTATAGTCTTTCCGCTATAGTCTGTCCACTTTAGTCTTTCCACTATTCTCTGTCCACTTTATTCTTTCCACTATACTCTCCACTTTATTCTGTCCACTACAGTGTTTCCACTATAGTCTGTCCACTTTAGTCTTTCCACTTTAGTCTTTCCATTTTAGTCTGTCCACTTTAGTCTTTCCACTATAGTCTGTCCACTTTAGTCTTTCCACTATTCTCTATCCACTTTAGTCTTTCCACTATAGTCTCCACTTTATTCTGTCCACTACAGTCCCTCCACTATAGTCTTTCCACTATAGTCTGTCCACTTTAGTCTTTCCACTATTCTCTGTCCACTTTATTCTTTCCACTATACTCTCCACTTTATTCTGTCCACTACAGTATTTCCACTATAGTCTTTCCACTTTAGTCTGTCCACTTTAGTCTTTCCACTATAGTCTGTCCACTTTAGTCTTTCCACTATTCTCTGTCCACTTTAGTCTTTCCACTATAGTCTCCACTTTATTCTGTCCACTACAGTCTTTCCACTATAGTCTCCACTTTATTCTGTCCACTACAGTCTTTCCACTATAGTCTTTCCACTTTATTCTGTCCAGTACAGTCTTTCCAGTATAGTCTGTCCACTTTAGTCTTTCCACTTTAGTCTTTCCACTATAGTCTCCACTTTATTCTGTCCACTACAGTCCCTCCACTATAGTCTTTCCACTATAGTCTGTCCACTTTAGTCTTTCCACTATTCTCTGTCCACTTTATTCTTTCCACTATACTCTCCACTTTATTCTGTCCACTACAATCTTTCCACTATAGTCTGTCCACTTTAGTCTTTCCACTATAGTCTGTCCACTTTAGTCTTTCCACTTTAGTCTTTCCACTTTAGTCTTTCCACTTTAGTCTGTCCACTATAGTCTTTCCACTATTCTTTGTCCACTTTATTCTTTCCACTACACTCTCCACTTTATTCTGTCCACTACAGTATTTCCACTATAGTCTGTCCACTTCAGTCTGTCCACTTTAGTCTTTCCACTATAGTCTGTCCTCTTTAGTCTTTCCACTATTCTCTGTTCACTTTAGTCTTTCCACTATAGTCTCCACTTTATTCTGTCCACTACAGTCTTTCCACTATAGTCTTTCCACTATAGTCTGTCCACTTTAGTCTTTCCACTATTCTCTGTCCACTTTAGTCTTTCCACTATAGTCTCCACTTTATTCTGTCCACTACAGTCTTTCCACTATAGTCTGTCCACTTTAGTCTTTCCACTATTCTCTCTCCACTTTAGTCTTTCCACTATAGTCTCCACTTTATTCTGTCCACTACAGTCTCTCCACTATAGTCTTTCCACTATAGTCTGTCCACTTTAGTCTTTCCACTATTCTCTGTCCACTTTATTCTTTCAACTATACTCTCCACTTTATTCTGTCCACTACAGTATTTCCACTATAGTCTATCCACTTTAGTCTGTCCACTTTAGTCTTTCCATTATAGTCTGTCCACTTTAGTCTTTCCACTATTCTCTGTCCACTTTAGTCTTTCCACTATAGTCTCCACTTTATTCTGTCCACTACAGTCTTTCCACTATAGTCTTTCCTCTTTATTCTGTCCACTACAGTCTTTCCACTTTAGTCTTTCCACTATTCTCTGTCCACTTTAGTCTTTCCACTTTAGTCTTTCCACTATAGTCTCCACTTTATTCTGTCCACTATAGTCTCTCCACTATAGTCTTTCCACTATAGTCTGTCCACTTTAGTCTTTCCACTATTCTCTGTCCACTTTATTCTTTCCACTATACTCTCCACTTTATTCTGTCCACTACAGTCTTTCCACTATAGTCTGTCCACTTTAGTCTTTCCACTTTAGTCTTTCCACTTTAGTCTTTCCACTTTAGTCTTTCCACTTTAGTCTTTCCACTATAGTCTGTCCGATTTAGTCTTTCCACTATTCTCTGTCCACATTAGTCTTTCCACTATAGTCTCCACTTTATTCTGCCCACTACAGTCTTTCCACTATAGTCTTTCCACTATAGTCTGTCCACTTTATTCTTTCCACTTTAGTCTTTCCACTTTAGTCTGTCCACTTTAGTCTTTCCACTATAGTCTTTCCACTTTAGTCTTTCCACTTTAGTCTGTCCACTTTAGTCTTTCCACTACAGTCTTTCCACTATAGTCTGTCCACTTTAGTCTTTCCACTTTAGTCTTTCCACTATAGTCTCCACTTTATTCTGTCCACTACAGTCTATCCACTATAGTCTTTCCACTATAGTCTGTCCACTTCAGTCTTTCCACTATAGTCTGTCCGATTTAGTCTTTCCACTATTCTCTGTCCACATTAGTCTTTCCACTATAGTCTCCACTTTATTCTGCCCACTACAGTCTTTCCACTATAGTCTTTCCACTATAGTCTGTCCACTTTAGTCTTTCCACTTTAGTCTTTCCACTTTAGTCTTTCCACTATAGTCTTTCCACTTTAGTCTTTCCACTTTAGCCTGTCCACTTTAGTCTTTCCACTACAGTCTTTCCACTATAGTCTGTCCACTACAGTCTTTCCACTATAGTCTGTCCACTTTAGTCTTTCCGCTTTAGTCTTTCCACTATAGTCTCCACTTTATTCTGTCCACTACAGTCTTTCCACTATAGTCTTTCCACTATAGTCTGTCCACTTTAGTCTTTCCACTATTCTCTGTCCACTTTAGTCTTTCCACTATAGTCTCCACTTTATTCTGTCCACTACAGTCTTTCCACTATAGTCTTTCCACTATTCTCTGTCCACTTTAGTATTTCCACTTTAGTCTTTCCACTATAGTCTCCACTTTATTCTGTCCACTACAGTCTTTCCACTATAGTCTCCACTTTATTCTGTCCACTACAGTCTTTCCACTTTAGTCTTTCCACTATTCTCTGTCCACTTTAGTATTTCCACTTTAGTCTTTCCACTATAGTCTCCACTTTATTCTGTCCACTACAGTCTTTCCACTATAGTCTTTCCACTTTATTCTGTCCAGTACAGTCTTTCCAGTATAGTCTGTCCACTTTAGTCTTTCCACTTTAGTCTTTCCACTATAGTGTCCACTTTATTCTGTCCACTACAGTCCCTCCACTATAGTCTTTCCACTATAGTCTGTCCACTTTAGTCTTTCCACTATTCTCTGTCCACTTTATTCTTTCCACTATACTCTCCACTTTATTCTGTCCACTACAGTCTTTCCACTATAGTCTGTCCACTTTAGTCTTTCCACTATAGTCTGTCCACTTTAGTCTTTCCACTTAAATCTTTCCACTTTAGTCTGTCCACTTTAGTCTTTCCACTATAGTCTTTCCACTATTCTCTGTCCACTTTATTCTTTCCACTACACTCTCCACTTTATTCTGTCCACTACAGTATTTCCACTATAGTCTGTCCACTTCAGTCTGTCCACTTTAGTCTTTCCACTATAGTCTGTCCACTTTAGTCTTTCCACTATTCTCTGTCCACTTTAGTCTTTCCACTATAGTCTCCACTTTATTCTGTCCACTACAGTCTTTCCACTATAGTCTTTCCACTATAGTCTGTCCACTTTAGTCTTTCCACTTTAGTCTTTCCACTTTAGTCTTTCCACTATAGTCTCCACTTTATTCTGTCCACTATAGTCTCTCCACTATAGTTTTTCCACTATAGTCTGTCCACTTTAGTCTTTCCACTATTCTCTGTCCACTTTATTCTTTCCACTATACTCTCCACTTTATTCTGTCCACTACAGTCTTTCCACTATAGTCTGTCCACTTTAGTCTTTCCACCATAGTCTGTCCACTTTAGTCTTTCCACTTTAGTCTTTCCACTTTAGTCTGTCCACTTTAGTCTTTCCACTATAGTCTTTCCACTTTAGTCTTTCCACTTTAGTCTGTCCACTTTAGTCTTTCCACTACAGTCTTTCCACTATAGTCTGTCCACTTTAGTCTTTCCACTTTAGTCTTTCCACTATAGTCTCCACTTTATTCTGTCCACTACAGTCTCTCCACTATAGTCTTTCCACTATAGTCTGTCCACTTCAGTCTTTCCACTATAGTCTGTCCACTTTAGTCTTTCCACTTTAGTCTTTCTTCTATAGTCTCCACTTTAGTCTGTCCACTACAGTCTTTCCACTATAGTCTGTCCACTTTAGTCTTTCCACTATTCTCTGTCCACTTTATTCTTTCCACTATACTCTCCACTTTATTCTGTCCACTACAGTCTTTCCACTATAGTCTGTCCACTTTAGTCTTTCCACTATAGTCTGTCCACTTTAGTCTTTCCACTTTAGTCTTTCCACTTTAGTCTTTCCACTTTAGTCTTTCCACTATAGTCTTTCCACTATTCTCTGTCCACTTTATTCTTTCCACTACACTCTCCACTTTATTCTGTCCACTACAGTATTTCCACTATAGTCTGTCCACTTCAGTCTGTCCACTTTTGTCTTTCCACTATAGTCTGTCCTCTTTAGTCTTTCCACTATTCTCTGTTCACTTTAGTCTTTCCACTATAGTCTCCACTTTATTCTGTCCACTACAGTCTTTCCACTATAGTCTTTCCACTATAGTCTGTCCACTTTAGTCTTTCCACTATTCTCTGTCCACTTTAGTCTTTCCACTATAGTCTCCACTTTATTCTGTCCACTACAGTCTTTCCACTATAGTCTGTCCACTTTAGTCTTTCCACTATTCTCTCTCCACTTTAGTCTTTCCACTATAGTCTCCACTTTATTCTGTCCACTACAGTCTCTCCACTATAGTCTTTCCACTATAGTCTGTCCACTTTAGTCTTTCCACTATTCTCTGTCCACTTTATTCTTTCAACTATACTCTCCACTTTATTCTGTCCACTACAGTATTTCCACTATAGTCTATCCACTTTAGTCTGTCCACTTTAGTCTTTCCATTATAGTCTGTCCACTTTAGTCTTTCCACTATTCTCTGTCCACTTTAGTCTTTCCACTATAGTCTCCACTTTATTCTGTCCACTACAGTCTTTCCACTATAGTCTTTCCTCTTTATTCTGTCCACTACAGTCTTTCCACTATTCTCTGTCCACTTTAGTCTTTCCACTTTAGTCTTTCCACTATAGTCTCCACTTTATTCTGTCCACTATAGTCTCTCCACTATAGTCTTTCCACTATAGTCTGTCCACTTTAGTCTTTCCACTATTCTCTGTCCACTTTATTCTTTCCACTATACTCTCCACTTTATTCTGTCCACTACAGTCTTTCCACTATAGTCTGTCCACTTTAGTCTTTCCACTTTAGTCTTTCCACTTCAGTCTTTCCACTTTAGTCTTTCCACTATAGTCTGTCCGATTTAGTCTTTCCACTATTCTCTGTCCACATTAGTCTTTCCACTATAGTCTCCACTTTATTCTGCCCACTACAGTCTTTCCACTATAGTCTTTCCACTATAGTCTGTCCACTTTATTCTTTCCACTTTAGTCTTTCCACTTTAGTCTGTCCACTTTAGTCTTTCCACTATAGTCTTTCCACTTTAGTCTTTCCACTTTAGTCTGTCCACTTTAGTCTTTCCACTACAGTCTTTCCACTATAGTCTGTCCACTTTAGTCTTTCCACTTTAGTCTTTCCACTATAGTCTCCACTTTATTCTGTCCACTACAGTCTATCCACTATAGTCTTTCCACTATAGTCTGTCCACTTCAGTCTTTCCACTATAGTCTGTCCGATTTAGTCTTTCCACTATTCTCTGTCCACATTAGTCTTTCCACTATAGTCTCCACTTTATTCTGCCCACTACAGTCTTTCCACTATAGTCTTTCCACTATAGTCTGTCCACTTTAGTCTTTCCACTTTAGTCTTTCCGCTTTAGTCTTTCCACTATAGTCTTTCCACTTTAGTCTTTCCACTTTAGCCTGTCCACTTTAGTCTTTCCACTACAGTCTTTCCACTATAGTCTGTCCACTACAGTCTTTCCACTATAGTCTGTCCACTTTAGTCTTTCCGCTTTAGTCTTTCCACTATAGTCTCCACTTTATTCTGTCCACTACAGTCTTTCCACTATAGTCTTTCCACTATAGTCTGTCCACTTTAGTCTTTCCACTATTCTCTGTCCACTTTAGTCTTTCCACTATAGTCTCCACTTTATTCTGTCCACTACAGTCTTTCCACTATAGTCTTTCCACTATAGTCTGTCCACTTTAGTCTTTCCACTTTAGTCTTTCCACTATTCTCTGTCCACTTTAGTATTTCCACTTTAGTCTTTCCACTAAAGTCTCCACTTTATTCTATCCACTACAGTCTTTCCACTATAGTCTTTCCACTTTATTCTGTCCAGTACAGTCTTTCCAGTATAGTCTGTCCACTTTAGTCTTTCCACTTTAGTCTTTCCACTATAGTCTCCACTTTATTCTGTCCACTACAGTCCCTCCACTATAGTCTTTCCACTATAGTCTGTCCACTTTAGTCTTTCCACTATTCTCTGTCCACTTTATTCTTTCCACTATACTCTCCACTTTATTCTGTCCACTACAGTCTTTCCACTATAGTCTGTCCACTTTAGTCTTTCCACTATAGTCTGTCCACTTTAGTCTTTCCACTTAAGTCTTTCCACTTTAGTCTGTCCACTTTAGTCTTTCCACTATAGTCTTTCCACTATTCTCTGTCCACTTTATTCTTTCCACTACACTCTCCACTTTATTCTGTCCACTACAGTATTTCCACTATAGTCTGTCCACTTCAGTCTGTCCACTTTAGTCTTTCCACTATAGTCTGTCCACTTTAGTCTTTCCACTATTCTCTGTCCACTTTAGTCTTTCCACTATAGTCTCCACTTTATTCTGTCCACTACAGTCTTTCCACTATAGTCTTTCCACTATAGTCTGTCCACTTTAGTCTTTCCACTTTAGTCTTTCCACTATAGTCTCCACTTTATTCTGTCCACTATAGTCTCTCCACTATAGTTTTTCCACTATAGTCTGTCCACTTTAGTCTTTCCACTATTCTCTGTCCACTTTATTCTTTCCACTATACTCTCCACTTTATTCTGTCCACTACAGTCTTTCCACTATAGTCTGTCCACTTTAGTCTTTCCACCATAGTCTGTCCACTTTAGTCTTTCCACTTTAGTCTTTCCACTTTAGTCTGTCCACTTTAGTCTTTCCACTATAGTCTTTCCACTTTAGTCTTTCCACTTTAGTCTGTCCACTTTAGTCTTTCCACTACAGTCTTTCCACTATAGTCTGTCCACTTTAGTCTTTCCACTTTAGTCTTTCCACTATAGTCTCCACTTTATTCTGTCCACTACAGTCTCTCCACTATAGTCTTTCCACTATAGTCTGTCCACTTCAGTCTTTCCACTATAGTCTGTCCACTTTAGTCTTTCCACTTTAGTCTTTCCACTATAGTCTCCACTTTAGTCTGTCCACTACAGTCTTTCCACTATAGTCTGTCCACTTTAGTCTTTCCACTTTAGTCTTTCCACTACAGTCTCCACTTTATTCTGTCCACTACAGTCTTTCCACTATAGTCTTTCCACTATAGTCTGTCCACTTTAGTCTTTCCACTATTCTCTGTCCACTTTAGTCTTTCCACTATAGTCTCCACTTTATTCTGTCCACTACAGTCTTTCCACTATAGTCTGTCCACTTTAGTCTTTCCACTATTCTCTGTCCACTTTAGTCTTTCCACTATAGTCTCCACTTTATTCTGTCCACTACAGACTCTCCACTATAGTCTTTCCACTATAGTCTGTCCACTTTAGTCTTTCCACTATTCTCTGTCCACTTTATTGTTTCCACTATACTCTCCACTTTATTCTGTCCACTACAGTATTTCCACTATAGTCTGTCCACTTTAGTCTGTCCACTTTAGTCTTTCCACTATAGTCTGTCCACTTTAGTCTTTCCACTATTCTCTGTCCACTTTAGTCTTTCCACTATAGTCTCCACTTTATTCTGTCCACTACAGTCTTTCCACTACAGTCTTTCCTCTTTATTCTGTCCACTACAGTCTTTCCACTTTAGTCTTTCCACTATTCTCTGTCCACTTTAGTCTTTCCACTTTAGTCTTTCCACTATAGTCTCCACTTTATTCTGTCCACTATAGTCTCTCCACTATAGTCTTTCCACTATAGTCTGTCCACTTTAGTCTTTCCACTATTCTCTGTCCACTTTATTCTTTCCACTATACTCTCCACTTTATTCTGTCCACTACAGTCTTTCCACTATAGTCTGTCCACTTTAGTCTTTCCACTTTAGTCTTTCCACTTTAGTCTTTCCACTTTAGTCTTTCCACTATAGTCTGTCCACTTTAGTCTTTCCACTATTCTCTGTCCACATTAGTCTTTCCACTATAGTCTCCACTTTATTCTGCCCACTACAGTCTTTCCACTACAGTCTTTCCACTATAGTCTGTCCACTTTAGTCTTTCCACTTTAGTCTTTCCACTATAGTCTTTCCTTTTTAGTCTTTCCACTTTAGTCTGTCCACTTTAGTCTTTCCACTACAGTCTTTTCACTATAGTCTGTCCACTTTAGTGTTTCCACTTTAGTCTTTCCACTATAGTCTCCACTTTATTCTGTCCACTACAATCTCTCCACTATAGTCTTTCCACTATAGTCTGTCCACTTCAGTCTTTCCACTATAGTCTGTCCACTTTAGTCTTTCCACTTTAGTCTTTCCACTATAGTCTCCACTTTAGTCTGTCCACTACAGTCTTTCCACTATAGTCTGTCCACTTTAGTCTTTCCGCTTTAGTCTTTCCACTATAGTCTCCACTTTATTCTGTCCACTACAGTCTTTCCACTATAGTCTTTCCACTATAGTCTGTCCACTTTAGTCTTTCCACTATTCTCTGTCCACTTTAGTCTTTTCACTATAGTCTCCACTTTATTCTGTCCACTACAGTCTTTCCACTATAGTCTTTCCACTATAGTCTGTCCACTTTAGTCTTTCCACTTTAGTCTTTCCACTATTCTCTGTCCACTTTATTCTTTCCACTATACTCTCCACTTTATTCTGTCCACTACAGTGTTTCCACTAAAGTCTGTCTACTTTAGTCTTTCCACTTTAGTCTTTCCATTTTAGTCTGTCCACTTTAGTCTTTCCACTATAGTCTGTCCACTTTAGTCTTTCCACTATTCTCTGTCCAGTTTAGTCTTTCCACTATAGTCTCCACTTTATTCTGTCCACTACAGTCTCTCCACTATAGTCTTTCCGCTATAGTCTGTCCACTTTAGTCTTTCCACTATTCTCTGTCCTCTTTACTCTTTCCACTATACTCTCCACTTTATTCTGTCCACTACAGTGTTTCCACTATAGTCTGTCCACTTTAGTCTTTCCACTTTAGTCTTTCCATTTTAGTCTGTCCACTTTAGTCTTTCCACAGTAGTCTGTCCACTTTAGTCTTTCCACTATTCTCTATCCACTTTAGTCTTTCCACTATAGTCTCCACTTTATTCTGTCCACTACAGTCCCTCCACTATAGTCTTTCCACTATAGTCTGTCCACTTTAGTCTTTCCACTATTCTCTGTCCACTTTATTCTTTCCACTATACTCTCCACTTTATTCTGTCCACTACAGTATTTCCACTATAGTCTGTCCACTTTAGTCTGTCCACTTTAGTCTTTCCACTATAGTCTGTCCACTTTAGTCTTTCCACTATTCTCTGTCCACTTTAGTCTTTCCACTATAGTCTCCACTTTATTCTGTCCACTACAGTCTTTCCACTATAGTCTTTCCACTTCTTTCTGTCCAGTACAGTCTTTCCAGTATAGTCTGTCCACTTTAGTCTTTCCACTTTAGTCTTTCCACTTTAGTCTGTCCACTTTAGTCTTTCCACTATAGTCTGTCCACTTTAGTCTTTCCACTATTCTCTGTCCACTTTAGTCTTTCCACTATAGTCTCCACTTTATTCTGCCCACTACAGTCTTTCCACTATAGTCTTTCCACTATAGTCTGTCCACTTTAGTCTTTCCACTATAGTCTCCACTTTATTCTGTCCACTACAGTCTTTCCACTATAGTCTTTCCACTATAGTCTGTCCACTTTAGTCTTTCCACTTTAGTTTTTCCACTTTAGTCTGTCCACTTTAGTCTTTTCACTATAGTCTGTCCACTTTAGTCTTTCCACTTTAGTCTTTCCACTTTATTCTTTCCACTTCAGTGTGTACACTTTAGTCTGTCCACTGAGTCTTTCAACTTCAGTCTTTCCACTATAGTCTGTCCACTTTAGTTTTTCCACTTTAGTCTTTCCACTATAGTCTCCACTTTATTCTGTCCACTACAGTTTGTCCACTATAGTCTTTCGACTATAGTCTGTCTACTTTAGTCTTTCCACTATTCTCTGTCCACTTTAGTCTTTCCACTATAGTCTCCACTTTATTCTGTCCACTACAATCTTTCCAGTATAGTCTTTCCACTATAGTCTTTCCACTATAGTCTGTCAACTTTAGTCTTTCCACTATTCTCTGTCCACTTTAGGCTTTCCACTATAGTCTCCATTTTATTCTGTCCACTACAGTCTTTCCACTATAGTCTTTCCACTATAGTCTGTCCACTTTAGTCTTTCCACTTTAGTCTATCCACTACACTCTCCACTGTATTCTGTCCACTACAGTCTTTCCACTTTAGTCTTTCCACTATTCTCTGTCCACTTTAGTCTTTCCACTATAGTCTCCACTTTATTCCGTCCACTACAGTCTTTCCACTATAGTCTTTCCACTATAGTCTGTCCATTTTAGTCTTTCCAATATTCTCTGTCCACTTTGTCTTTCCCCTATAGTCTCCACTTTATTCGGTCCACTACATGCTTTCCACTTTAGTCTTTCCACTATAGTCTTTCCACTTCAGTCTGTCCACTTTAGTCTTTCCACTATAGTCTGTCCACTTTAGTTTTTTCAATATAGTCTTTCCACTTTAGTCTGTCCACTTAGTCTTTCCACTTCAGTCTTTCCACTATAGTCAGTCCACTTTAGTCTTTCCACTTTAGTCTTTACACTATAGTCTCCACTTTATTCTGTCCACTACAGTCTTTCCACTTTAGTCTTTCCACTATTCTCTGTCCACTTTAGTCTTTCCACTATAGTCTCCACTTTATTCTGTCCACTACAGTCTTTCCACTGTAGTCTTTCCACTATAGTCTGTCCACTTTATTCTTTCCACTATTCTCTGTCCACTTTAGTCTTTCCACTATAGTGTACACTTTATTCTGTCCACTACAGTCTTTCCACTATAGTCTTTCCACTATAGTCTGTCCACTTTAGTCTTTCCACTTTAGTTTTTCCACTTTAGTCTGTCCACTTCAGTCTTTCCACTATAGTCTGTCCACTTTAGTCTTTCCACTTTAGTCTTTCCACTATAGTCTCCACTTTATTCTTTCCACTACAGTTTTTCCACTATAGTCTGTCCACTTTAATCTTTCCACTCTTCTCTGTCCACTTTAGTCTTTCCACTATAGTCTCCACTTTATTCTGTCCACTACAGTCTTTCCACTATAATCTTTCCACTATAGTCTGTCCACTTTAGTCTTTCCACTTTAGTCTTTCCACTATTCTCTGTCCACTTTAGTATTTCCACTTTAGTCTTTCCACTATAGTTTCCACTTTATTCTGTCCACTACAGTGTTTCCACTATAGTCTGTCCACTTTAGTCTTTCCACTTTAGTCTTTCCACTATAGTCTCCACTTTATTCTGTCCACTACAGTCTCTCCACTATAGTCTTTCCACTATAGTCTGTCCACTTCAGTCTTTCCACTATAGTCTGTCCACTTTAGTCTTTCCACTTTAGTCTTTCCACTATAGTCTCCACTTTAGTCTGTCCACTACAGTCTTTCCACTATAGTCTGTCCACTTTAGTCTTTCCACTTTAGTCTTTCCACTACAGTCTCCACTTTATTCTGTCCACTACAGTCTTTCCACTATAGTCTTTCCACTATAGTCTGTCCACTTTAGTCTTTCCACTATTCTCTGTCCACTTTAGTCTTTCCACTATAGTCTCCACTTTATTCTGTCCACTACAGTCTTTCCACTATAGTCTGTCCACTTTAGTCTTTCCACTATTCTCTGTCCACTTTAGTCTTTCCACTATAGTCTCCACTTTATTCTGTCCACTACAGACTCTCCACTATAGTCTTTCCACTATAGTCTGTCCACTTTAGTCTTTCCACTATTCTCTGTCCACTTTATTGTTTCCACTATACTCTCCACTTTATTCTGTCCACTACAGTATTTCCACTATAGTCTGTCCACTTTAGTCTGTCCACTTTAGTCTTTCCACTATAGTCTGTCCACTTTAGTCTTTCCACTATTCTCTGTCCACTTTAGTCTTTCCACTATAGTCTCCACTTTATTCTGTCCACTACAGTCTTTCCACTACAGTCTTTCCTCTTTATTCTGTCCACTACAGTCTTTCCACTTTAGTCTTTCCACTATTCTCTGTCCACTTTAGTCTTTCCACTTTAGTCTTTCCACTATAGTCTCCACTTTATTCTGTCCACTATAGTCTCTCCACTATAGTCTTTCCACTATAGTCTGTCCACTTTAGTCTTTCCACTATTCTCTGTCCACTTTATTCTTTCCACTATACTCTCCACTTTATTCTGTCCACTACAGTCTTTCCACTATAGTCTGTCCACTTTAGTCTTTCCACTTTAGTCTTTCCACTTTAGTCTTTCCACTTTAGTCTTTCCACTATAGTCTGTCCACTTTAGTCTTTCCACTATTCTCTGTCCACATTAGTCTTTCCACTATAGTCTCCACTTTATTCTGCCCACTACAGTCTTTCCACTACAGTCTTTCCACTATAGTCTGTCCACTTTAGTCTTTCCACTTTAGTCTTTCCACTATAGTCTTTCCTTTTTAGTCTTTCCACTTTAGTCTGTCCACTTTAGTCTTTCCACTACAGTCTTTTCACTATAGTCTGTCCACTTTAGTGTTTCCACTTTAGTCTTTCCACTATAGTCTCCACTTTATTCTGTCCACTACAATCTCTCCACTATAGTCTTTCCACTATAGTCTGTCCACTTCAGTCTTTCCACTATAGTCTGTCCACTTTAGTCTTTCCACTTTAGTCTTTCCACTATAGTCTCCACTTTAGTCTGTCCACTACAGTCTTTCCACTATAGTCTGTCCACTTTAGTCTTTCCGCTTTAGTCTTTCCACTATAGTCTCCACTTTATTCTGTCCACTACAGTCTTTCCACTATAGTCTTTCCACTATAGTCTGTCCACTTTAGTCTTTCCACTATTCCCTGTCCACTTTAGTCTTTTCACTATAGTCTCCACTTTATTCTGTCCACTACAGTCTTTCCACTATAGTCTTTCCACTATAGTCTGTCCACTTTAGTCTTTCCACTTTAGTCTTTCCACTATTCTCTGTCCACTTTATTCTTTCCACTATACTCTCCACTTTATTCTGTCCACTACAGTGTTTCCACTAAAGTCTGTCTACTTTAGTCTTTCCACTTTAGTCTTTCCATTTTAGTCTGTCCACTTTAGTCTTTCCACTATAGTCTGTCCACTTTAGTCTTTCCACTATTCTCTGTCCAGTTTAGTCTTTCCACTATAGTCTCCACTTTATTCTGTCCACTACAGTCTCTCCACTATAGTCTTTCCGCTATAGTCTGTCCACTTTAGTCTTTCCACTATTCTCTGTCCTCTTTACTCTTTCCACTATACTCTCCACTTTATTCTGTCCACTACAGTGTTTCCACTATAGTCTGTCCACTTTAGTCTTTCCACTTTAGTCTTTCCATTTTAGTCTGTCCACTTTAGTCTTTCCACAGTAGTCTGTCCACTTTAGTCTTTCCACTATTCTCTATCCACTTTAGTCTTTCCACTATAGTCTCCACTTTATTCTGTCCACTACAGTCCCTCCACTATAGTCTTTCCACTATAGTCTGTCCACTTTAGTCTTTCCACTATTCTCTGTCCACTTTATTCTTTCCACTATACTCTCCACTTTATTCTGTCCACTACAGTATTTCCACTATAGTCTGTCCACTTTAGTCTGTCCACTTTAGTCTTTCCACTATAGTCTGTCCACTTTAGTCTTTCCACTATTCTCTGTCCACTTTAGTCTTTCCACTATAGTCTCCACTTTATTCTGTCCACTACAGTCTTTCCACTATAGTCTTTCCACTTCTTTCTGTCCAGTACAGTCTTTCCAGTATAGTCTGTCCACTTTAGTCTTTCCACTTTAGTCTTTCCACTTTAGTCTGTCCGCTTTAGTCTTTCCACTATAGTCTGTCCACTTTAGTCTTTCCACTATTCTCTGTCCACTTTAGTCTTTCCACTATAGTCTCCACTTTATTCTGCCCACTACAGTCTTTCCACTATAGTCTTTCCACTATAGTCTGTCCACTTTAGTCTTTCCACTATAGTCTCCACTTTATTCTGTCCACTACAGTCTTTCCACTATAGTCTTTCCACTATAGTCTGTCCACTTTAGTCTTTCCACTTTAGTTTTTCCACTTTAGTCTGTCCACTTTAGTCTTTTCACTATAGTCTGTCCACTTTAGTCTTTCCACTTTAGTCTTTCCACTTTATTCTTTCCACTTCAGTGTGTACACTTTAGTCTGTCCACTGAGTCTTTCAACTTCAGTCTTTCCACTATAGTCTGTCCACTTTAGTTTTTCCACTTTAGTCTTTCCACTATAGTCTCCACTTTATTCTGTCCACTACAGTTTGTCCACTATAGTCTTTCGACTATAGTCTGTCTACTTTAGTCTTTCCACTATTCTCTGTCCACTTTAGTCTTTCCACTATAGTCTCCACTTTATTCTGTCCACTACAATCTTTCCAGTATAGTCTTTCCACTATAGTCTTTCCACTATAGTCTGTCAACTTTAGTCTTTCCACTATTCTCTGTCCACTTTAGGCTTTCCACTATAGTCTCCATTTTATTCTGTCCACTACAGTCTTTCCACTATAGTCTTTCCACTATAGTCTGTCCACTTTAGTCTTTCCACTTTAGTCTATCCACTACACTCTCCACTGTATTCTGTCCACTACAGTCTTTCCACTTTAGTCTTTCCACTATTCTCTGTCCACTTTAGTCTTTCCACTATAGTCTCCACTTTATTCCGTCCACTACAGTCTTTCCACTATAGTCTTTCCACTATAGTCTGTCCATTTTAGTCTTTCCAATATTCTCTGTCCACTTTGTCTTTCCCCTATAGTCTCCACTTTATTCGGTCCACTACATGCTTTCCACTTTAGTCTTTCCACTATAGTCTTTCCACTTCAGTCTGTCCACTTTAGTCTTTCCACTATAGTCTGTCCACTTTAGTTTTTTCAATATAGTCTTTCCACTTTAGTCTGTCCACTTAGTCTTTCCACTTCAGTCTTTCCACTATAGTCAGTCCACTTTAGTCTTTCCACTTTAGTCTTTACACTATAGTCTCCACTTTATTCTGTCCACTACAGTCTTTCCACTTTAGTCTTTCCACTATTCTCTGTCCACTTTAGTCTTTCCACTATAGTCTCCACTTTATTCTGTCCACTACAGTCTTTCCACTGTAGTCTTTCCACTATAGTCTGTCCACTTTATTCTTTCCACTATTCTCTGTCCACTTTAGTCTTTCCACTATAGTGTACACTTTATTCTGTCCACTACAGTCTTTCCACTATAGTCTTTCCACTATAGTCTGTCCACTTTAGTCTTTCCACTTTAGTTTTTCCACTTTAGTCTGTCCACTTCAGTCTTTCCACTATAGTCTGTCCACTTTAGTCTTTCCACTTTAGTCTTTCCACTATAGTCTCCACTTTATTCTTTCCACTACAGTTTTTCCACTATAGTCTGTCCACTTTAATCTTTCCACTCTTCTCTGTCCACTTTAGTCTTTCCACTATAGTCTCCACTTTATTCTGTCCACTACAGTCTTTCCACTATAATCTTTCCACTATAGTCTGTCCACTTTAGTCTTTCCACTTTAGTCTTTCCACTATTCTCTGTCCACTTTAGTATTTCCACTTTAGTCTTTCCACTATAGTTTCCACTTTATTCTGTCCACTACAGTGTTTCCACTATAGTCTGTCCACTTTAGTCTTTCCACTTTGGTCTTTCCATTTTAGTCTGTCCACTTTAGTCTTTCCACTATAGTCTGTCCACTTTAGTCTTTCCACTATTCTCTGTCCACTTTAGTCTTTCCACTATTCTCTGTCCACTTTATTCTGTCAACTACAGTCTTTCCACTATAGTCTTTCCACTTTAGTCTATCCACTTTAGTCTTTCCACTATTCTCTGTCCTCTTTACTCTTTCCACTATACTCACCACTTTATTCTGTCCACTACAGTGTTTCCACTATAGTCTGTCCACTTTAGTTTTTCCACTTTAGTCTTTCCATTTTAGTCTGTCCACTTTAGTCTTTCCACAGTAGTCTGTCCACTTTAGTCTTTCCACTATTCTCTATCCACTTTAGTCTTTCCACTATAGTCTCCACTTTATTCTGTCCACTACAGTCCCTCCACTATAGTCTTTCCACTATAGTCTGTCCACTTTAGTCTTTCCACTATTCTCTGTCCACTTTATTCTTTCCACTATACTCTCCACTTTATTCTGTCCACTACAGTATTTCCACTATAGTCTGTCCACTTTAGTCTGTCCACTTTAGTCTTTCCACTATAGTCTGTCCACTTTAGTCTTTCCACTATTCTCTGTCCACTTTAGTCTTTCCACTATAGTCTCCACTTTATTCTGTCCACTACAGTCTTTCCACTATAGTCTTTCCACTTCTTTCTGTCCAGTACAGTCTTTCCAGTATAGTCTGTCCACTTTAGTCTTTCCACTTTAGTCTTTCCACTTTAGTCTGTCCACTTTAGTCTTTCCACTATAGTCTGTCCACTTTAGTCTTTCCACTATTCTCTGTCCACTTTAGTCTTTCCACTATAGTCTCCACTTTATTCTGCCCACTACAGTCTTTCCACTATAGTCTTTCCACTATAGTCTGTCCACTTTAGTCTTTCCACTATAGTCTCCACTTTATTCTGTCCACTACAGTCTTTCCACTATAGTCTTTCCACTATAGTCTGTCCACTTTAGTCTTTCCACTTTAGTTTTTCCACTTTAGTCTGTCCACTTTAGTCTTTTCACTATAGTCTGTCCACTTTAGTCTTTCCACTTTAGTCTTTCCACTTTATTCTTTCCACTTCAGTGTGTACACTTTGGTCTGTCCACTGAGTCTTTCAACTTCAGTCTTTCCACTATAGTCTGTCCACTTTAGTTTTTCCACTTTAGTCTTTCCACTATAGTCTCCACTTTATTCTGTCCACTACAGTTTGTCCACTATAGTCTTTCGACTATAGTCTGTCTACTTTAGTCTTTCCACTATTCTCTGTCCACTTTAGTCTTTCCACTATAGTCTCCACTTTATTCTGTCCACTACAGTCTTTCCACTATAGTCTTTCCACTATAGTCTGTCAACTTTAGTCTTTCCACTATTCTCTGTCCACTTTAGGCTTTCCACTATAGTCTCCTTTTTATTCTGTCCACTACAGTCTTTCCACTATAGTCTTTCCAGTATAGTCTGTCCACTTTAGTCTTTCCACTTTAGTCTATCCACTATACTCTCCACTTTATTCTGTCCACTACAGTCTTTCCACTTTAGTCTTTCCACTATTCTCTGTCCACTTTAGTCTTTCCACTTTTCTCTTTCCACTATAGTCTCCACTTTATTCCGTCCACTACAGTCTTTCCACTATAGTCTGTCCACTTTAGTCTTTCCACTATTCTCTGTCCACTTTAGTCTTTCCCCTATAGTCTCCACTTTAGTCTTTCCACTATTCTCTGTCCACTTTAGTCTTTCCTCTATAGTCTCCACTTTATTCTGCCCACTACAGTCTTTCCACTATAGTCTTTCCACTATAGTCTGTCCACTTAAGTCTTTCCACTTTAGTCTTTCCACTATAGTCTTTCCACTTCAGTCCGTCCACTTTAGTCTTTCCACTATAGTCTGTCCACTTTAGTTTTTTCACTATAGTCTTTCCACTTTAGTCTATCCACTTTAGTCTTTCCACTATAGTCTGTCCACTTTAGTCTTTCCACTATTCTCTGTCCACTTTAGTCTTTCCACTATAGTCTCCACTTTATTCTGTCCACTACAGTCTTTCCACTTTAGTCTTTCCACTTTAGTCTGTCCACTTTAGTCTTTCCACTATAGTCTGTCCACTTAGTCTTTCCACTATTCTCTATCCACTTTAGTCTTTCCACTATAGTCTCCACTTTATTCTGTCCACTACAGTCTCTCCACTATAGTCTTTCCACTATAGTCTGTCCACTTTAGTCTTTCCACGATTCTCTGTCCACTTTATTCTTTCCACTATACTCTCCACTTTATTCTGTCCACTACAGTATTTCAACTATAGTCTGTCCACTTTAGTCTGTCCACTTTAGTCTTTCCACTATAGTCTGTCCACTTTAGTCTTTCCACTATTCTCTGTCCACTTTAGTCTTTCCACTATTCTCTGTCCACTTTATTCTGTCAACTACAGTCTTTCCACTATAGTCTTTCCACTTTAGTCTATCCACTTTAGTCTTTCCACTATAGTCTGTCCACTTTAGTCTTTCCACTATTCTCTGTCCACTTTAGTCTATCCACTATACTCTCCACTTATTCTGTCCACTACAGTCTTTCCACTTTAGTCTTTCCACTATTCTCTGTCCACTTTAGTCTTTCCACTTTAGTCTTTCCACTATAGTCTCCACTTTATTCCGTCCACTACAGTCTTTCCACTATAGTCTGTCCACTTTAGTCTTTCCACTATTCTCTGTCCACTTTAGTCTTTCCCCTATAGTCTCCACTTTAGTCTTTCCACTATTCTCTGTCCACTTTAGTCTTTCCACTATAGTCTCCACTTTATTCTGCCCACTACAGTCTTTCCACTATAGTCTTTCCACTATAGTCTGTCCACTTAAGTCTTTCCACTTTAGTCTTTCCACTATAGTCTTTCCACTTCAGTCCGGCCACTTTAGTCTTTCCACTATAGTCTGTCCACTTTAGTTTTTTCACTATAGTCTTTCCACTTTAGTCTGTCCACTTAGTCTTTCCACTTCAGTCTTTCCACTATAGTCTGTCCACTTTAGTCTTTCCACTTTAGTCTTTACACTATAGTCTCCACTTTATTCTGTCCACTACAGTCTTTCCACTTTAGTCTTTCCACTATTCTCTGTCCACTTTAGTCTTTCCACTATAGTCTCCACTTTATTCTTCCCACTACAGTCTTTCCACTATAGTCTTTCCACTATAGTCTGTCCACTTTAGTCTTTCCACTTTAGTCTTTCCACTTTAGTCTGTCCACTTTAGTCTTTCCACTATAGTCTTTCCACTTTAGTCTTTCCACTTTAGTCTGTCCACTTTAGTCTTTCCACTACAGTCTTTCCACTATAGTCTGTCCACTTTAGTCTTTCCACTTTAGTCTTTCCACTATAGTGTCCACTTTATTCTGTCCACTACAGTCTCTCCACTATAGTCTTTCCACTATAGTCTGTCCACTTCAGTCTTTCCACTATAGTCTGTCCACTTTAGTCTTTCCACTATAGTCTCCACTTTAGTCTGTCCACTACAGTCTTTCCACTATAGTCTGTCCACTTTAGTCTTTCCGCTTTAGTCTTTCCACTATAGTCTCCACTTTATTCTGTCCACTACAGTCTTTCCACTATAGTCTTTCCACTATAGTCTGTCCACTTTAGTCTTTCCACTATTCTCTGTCCACTTTAGTCTTTCCACTATAGTCTCCACTTTATTCTGTCCACAACAGTCTTTCCACTATAGTCTTTCCACTATAGTCTGTCCACTTTAGTCTTTCCACTTTAGTCTTTCCACTATTCTCTGTCCACTTTATTCTTTCCACTATACTCTCCACTTTATTCTGTCCACTACAGTGTTTCCACTAAAGTCTGTCCACTTTAGTCTTTCCACTTTAGTCTTTCCATTTTAGTCTGTCCACTTTAGTCTTTCCACTATAGTCTGTCCACTTTAGTCTTTCCACTATTCTCTGTCCACTTTAGTCTTTCCACTATAGTCTCCACTTTATTCTGTCCACTACAGTCTCCCCACTATAGTCTTTCCGCTATAGTCTGTCCACTTTAGTCTTTCCACTATTCTCTGTCCACTTTATTCTTTCCACTATACTCTCCACTTTATTCTGTCCACTACAGTGTTTCCACTATAGTCTGTCCACTTTAGTCTTTCCACTTTAGTCTTTCCATTTTGGTCTGTCCACTTTAGTCTTTCCACTATAGTCTGTCCACTTTAGTCTTTCCACTATTCTCTGTCCACTTTAGTCTTTCCACTATAGTCTCCACTTTATTCTGTCCACTACAGTCTCTCCACTATAGTCTTTCCACTATAGTCTGTCCACTTTAGTCTTTCCACTATTCTCTGTCCACTTTATTATTTCCACTATACTCTCCACTTTATTCTGTCCACTACAGTATTTCCACTATAGTCTGTCCACTTTAGTCCGTCCACTTTAGTCTTTCCACTATAGTCTGTCCACTTTAGTCTTTCCACTATTCTCTGTCCACTTTAGTCTTTCCACAATAGTCTCCACTTTATTCTGTCCACTACAGTCTTTCCACTATGGTCTTTCCACTTTATTCTGTCCAGTACAGTCTTTCCAGTATAGTCTGTCCACTTTAGTCTTTCCACTTTAGTCTTTCCACTTTAGTCTGTCCACTTTAGTCTTTCCACTATAGTCTGTCCACTTTAGTCTTTCCACTATTCTCTGTCCACTTTAGTCTTTCCACTATAGTCTCCACTTTATTCTGCCCACTACAGTCTTTCCACTATAGTCTTTCCACTATAGTCTGTCCACTTTAGTCTTTCCACTATAGTCTCCACTTTATTCTGTCCACTACAGTCTTTCCACTATAGTCTTTCCACTATAGTCTGTCCACTTTAGTCTTTCCACTTTAGTTTTTCCACTTTAGTCTGTCCACTTTAGTCTTTCCACTATAGTCTGTCCACTTTAGTCTTTCCACTTTAGTCTTTCCACTTTATTCTTTCCACTTCAGTGTGTACACTTTAGTCTGTCCACTGAGTCTTTCAACTTCAGTCTTTCCACTATAGTCTGTCCACTTTAGTTTTTCCACTTTAGTCTTTCCACTATCGTCTCCACTTTATTCTGTCCACCACAGTTTTTCCACTATAGTCTTTCCACTATAGTCTGTCCACTATAGTCTTTTCACTATTCTCTGTCCACTTTAGTCTTTCCACTATAGTCTCCACTTTATTCTGTCCACTACAATCTTTCCACTATAGTCTTTCCACTATAGTCTTTCCACTATAGTCTGTCAACTTTAGTCTTTCCACTATTCTCTGTCCACTTTAGGCTTTCCACTATAGTCTCCATTTTATTCTGTCCACTACAGTCTTTCCACTATAGTCTTTCCACTATAGTCTGTCCACTTTAGTCTTTCCACTTTAGTCTATCCACTACACTCTCCACTTTATTCTGTCCACTACAGTCTTTCCACTTTAGTCTTTCCACTATTCTCTGTCCACTTTAGTCTTTCCACTTTAGTCTTTCCACTATAGTCTCCACTTTATTCCGTCCACTACAGTCTTTCCACTATAGTCTTTCCACTATAGTCTGTCCACTTTAGTCTTTCCCCTATAGTCTCCACTTTATTCTGTCCACTACATTCTTTCCACTTTAGTCTTTCCACTATAGTCTTTCCACTTCAGTCTGTCCACTTTAGTCTTTCCACTATAGTCTGTCCACTTTAGTTTTTCCACTATAGTCTCCATTTTATTCTGTCCACTACAGTCTTTCCACTATAGTCTTTCCACTATAGTCTGTCCACTTTAGTCTTTCCACTTTAGTCTATCCACTACACTCTCCACTTTATTCTGTCCACTACAGTCTTTCCACTTTAGTCTTTCCACTATTCTCTGTCCACTTTAGTCTTTCCACTTTAGTCTTTCCACTATAGTCTCCACTTTATTCCGTCCACTACAGTCTTTCCACTATAGTCTTTCCACTATTCTCTGTCCACTTTAGTCTTTCCCCTATAGTCTCCACTTTATTCTGTCCACTACATTCTTTCCACTTTAGTCTTTCCACTATAGTCTTTCCACTTCAGTCTGTCCACTTTAGTCTTTCCACTATAGTCTGTCCACTTTAGTTTTTTCACTATAGTCTTTCCACTTTAGTCTGTCCACTTAGTCTTTCCACTTCAGTCTTTCCACTATAGTCAGTCCACTTTAGTCTTTCCACTTTAGTCTTTACACTATAGTCTCCACTTTATTCTGTCCACTACAGTCTTTCCACTTTAGTCTTTCCACTATTCTCTGTCCACTTTAGTCTTTCCACTATAGTCTCCACTTTATTCTGTCCACTACAGTCTTTCCACTGTAGTCTTTCCACTATAGTCTGTCCACTTTATTCTTTCCACTATTCTCTGTCCACTTTAGTCTTTCCACTATAGTCTACACTTTATTCTGTCCACTACAGTCTTTCCACTATAGTCTTTCCACTATAGTCTGTCCACTTTAGTCTTTCCACTTTAGTTTTTCCACTTTAGTCTGTCCACTTCAGTCTTTCCACTATAGTCCATCCACTTTAGTCTTTCCACTTTAGTCTTTCCACTATAGTCTCCACTTTATTCTGTCCACTACAGTTTTTCCACTATAGTCTGTCCACTTTAATCTTTCCACTATTCTCTGTCCACTTTAGTCTTTCCACTATAGTCTCCACTTTATTCTGTCCACTACAGTCTTTCCACTATAATCTTTCCACTATAGTCTGTCCACTTTAGTCTTTCCACTTTAGTCTTCTACTATTCTCTGTCCACTTTAGTATTTCCACTTTAGTCTTTCCACTATAGTTTCCACTTTATTCTGTCCACTACAGTGTTTCCACTATAGTCTGTCCACTTTAGTCTTTCCACTTTGGTCTTTCCATTTTAGTCTGTCCACTTTAGTCTTTCCACTATAGTCTTTCCACTTTAGTCTTTCCACTATTCTCTATCCACTTTAGTCTTTCCACTATAGTCGCCACTTTATTCTGTCCACTACAGTCTCTCCACTATAGTCTTTCCCCTCTAGTCTGTCCACTTTAGTCTTTCCACTATTCTCTGTCCACTTTATTCTTTCCACTATACTCTCCACTTTATTCTGTCCACTACAGTATTTCAACTATAGTCTGTCCACTTTAGTCTGTCCACTTTAGTCTTTCCACTATAGTCTGTCCACTTTAGTCTTTCCACTATTCTCTGTCCACTTTAGTCTTTCCACTATAGTCTCCACTTTATTCTGTCCACTACAGTCTTTCCACTATAGTCTTTCCACTTTAGTCTGTCCACTTTAGTCTTTCCACTATAGTCTGTCCACTTTAGTCTTTCCACTATTCTCTGTCCACTTTAGTCTTTCCACTATAGTCTCCACTTTATTCTGTCCACTACAGTCTTTCCACTTTAGTCTTTCCACTTTAGTCTGTCCACTTTTGTCTTTCCACTATAGTCTGTCCACTTTAGTCTTTCCACTATTCTCTGTACACTTTAGTCTTTCCACTATAGTCTCCACTTTATTCTGCCCACTACAGTCTTTCCACTATAGTCTTTCCACTATAGTCTGTCCACTTTAGTCTTTCCACTTTAGTTTTTCCACTTTAGTCTGTCCACTTTAGTCTTTCCACTATAGTCTGTCCACTTTAGTCTTTCCACTTTAGTCTTTCCACTTTATTCTTTCCACTTCAGTGTGTACACTTTAGTCTGTCCACTGAGTCTTTCAACTTCAGTCTTTCCACTATAGTCTGTCCACTTTAGTTTTTCAACTTTAGTCTTTCCACTATAGTCTCCACTTTGTTCTGTCAACTACAGTTTTTCCACTATACTCTTTCCACTATAGTCTGTCCACTTTAGTCTTTCCACTATTCTCTGTCCACTTTAGTCTTTCCATTATAGTCTCCACTTTATTCTGTCCACTACAGTCTTTCCACTATAGTCTTTCCACTATAGTCTGTCAACTTTAGTCTTTCCACTATTCTCTGTCCACTTTAGGCTTTCCACTATAGTCTCCTTTTTATTCTGTCCACTACAGTCTTTCCACTATAGTCTTTCCACTATAGTCTGTCCACTTTAGTCTTTCCACTTTAGTCTATCCACTATACTCTCCACTTTATTCTTTCCACTACAGTCTTTCCACTTTAGTCTTTCCACTATTCTCTGTCCACTTTAGTCTTTCCACTTTAGTCTTTCCAGTATAGTCTCCACTTTATTCCGTCCACTACAGGCTTTCCACTATAGTCTGTCCACTTTAGTCTTTCCACTATTCTCTGTCCACTTTAGTCTTTCCCCTATAGTCTCCACTTTAGTCTTTCCACTATTCTCTGTCCACTTTAGTTTTTCCACTATAGTCTCCACTTTATTCTGCCCACTACAGTCTTTCCACTATAGTCTTTCCCCTATAGTCTGTCCACTTTAGTCTTTCCACTATTCTCTGTCCACTTTATTCTTTCCACTATACTCTCCACTTTATTCTGTCCACTAAAGTATTTCAACTATAGTCTGTCCACTTTAGTCTGTCCACTTTAGTCTTTCCACTATAGTCTGTCCACTTTAGTCTTTCCACTATTCTCTGTCCACTTTAGTCTTTCCACTATAGTCTCCACTTTATTCTGTCCACTACAGTCTTTCCACTATAGTCTTTCCACTTTAGTCTGTCCACTTTAGTCTTTCCACTATTCTCTGTCCACTTTAGTCTTTCCACTATAGTCTCCACTTTATTCTGTCCACTACAGTATTTCCACTTTAGTCTTTCCACTTTAGTCTGTCCACTTTTGTCTTTCCACTATAGTCTGTCCACTTTAGTCTTTCCACTATTCTCTGTACACTTTAGTCTTTCCACTATAGTCTCCACTTTATTCTGCCCACTACAGTCTTTCCACTATAGTCTTTCCACTATAGTCTGTCCACTTTAGTCTTTCCACTTTAGTTTTTCCACTTTAGTCTGTCCACTTTAGTCTTTCCACTATAGTCTGTCCACTTTAGTCTTTTCACTTTAGTCTTTCCACTTTATTCTTTCCACTTCAGTGTGTACACTTTAGTCTGTCCACTGAGTCTTTCAACTTCAGTCTTTCCACTATAGTCTGTCCACTTTAGTTTTTCCACTTTAGTCTTTCCACTATAGTCTCCACTTTGTTCTGTCAACTACAGTTTTTCCACTATAGTCTTTCCACTATAGTCTGTCCACTTTAGTCTTTCCACTATTCTCTGTCCACTTTAGTCTTTCCACTATAGTCTCCACTTTATTCTGTCCACTACAGTCTTTCCACTATAGTCTTTCCACTATAGTCTGTCAACTTTAGTCTTTCCACTATTCTCTGTCCACTTTAGGCTTTCCACTATAGTCTCCTTTTTATTCTGTCCACTACAGTCTTCCCACTATAGTCTTTCCACTATAGTCTGTCCACTTAAGTCTTTCCACTTTAGTCTTTCCACTATAGTCTTACCACTTCAGTCCGTCCACTTTAGTCTTTCCACTATAGTCTGTCCACTTTAGTCTTTCCACTATTCTCTGTCCACTTTAGTCTTTCCACTATAGTCTCCACTTTATTCTGTCCACTACAGTCTTTCCACTTTAGTCTTTCCACTATTCTCTGTCCACTTTAGTCTTTCCACTTTAGTCTTTCCACTATAGTCTCCACTTTATTCCGTCCACTACAGTCTTTCCACTATAGTCTTTCCACTATTCTCTGTCCACTTTAGTCTTTCCCCTATAGTCTCCACTTTATTCTGTCCACTACATTCTTTCCACTTTAGTCTTTCCACTATAGTCTTTCCACTTCAGTCTGTCCACTTTAGTCTTTCCACTATAGTCTGTCCACTTTAGTTTTTTCACTATAGTCTTTCCACTTTAGTCTGTCCACTTAGTCTTTCCACTTCAGTCTTTCCACTATAGTCAGTCCACTTTAGTCTTTCCACTTTAGTCTTTACACTATAGTCTCCACTTTATTCTGTCCACTACAGTCTTTCCACTTTAGTCTTTCCACTATTCCCTGTCCACTTTAGTCTTTCCACTATAGTCTACACTTTATTCTGTCCACTACAGTCTTTCCACTATAGTCTTTCCACTATAGTCTGTCCACTTTAGTCTTTCCACTTTAGTTTTTCCACTTTAGTCTGTCCACTTCAGTCTTTCCACTATAGTCCATCCACTTTAGTCTTTCCACTTTAGTCTTTCCACTATAGTCTCCACTTTATTCTGTCCACTACAGTTTTTCCACTATAGTCTGTCCACTTTAATCTTTCCACTATTCTCTGTCCACTTTAGTCTTTCCACTATAGTCTCCACTTTATTCTGTCCACTACAGTCTTTCCACTATAATCTTTCCACTATAGTCTGTCCACTTTAGTCTTTCCACTTTAGTCTTCTACTATTCTCTGTCCACTTTAGTATTTCCACTTTAGTCTTTCCACTATAGTTTCCACTTTATTCTGTCCACTACAGTGTTTCCACTATAGTCTGTCCACTTTAGTCTTTCCACTTTGGTCTTTCCATTTTAGTCTGTCCACTTTAGTCTTTCCACTATAGTCTTTCCACTTTAGTCTTTCCACTATTCTCTATCCACTTTAGTCTTTCCACTATAGTCGCCACTTTATTCTGTCCACTACAGTCTCTCCACTATAGTCTTTCCCCTCTAGTCTGTCCACTTTAGTCTTTCCACTATTCTCTGTCCACTTTATTCTTTCCACTATACTCTCCACTTTATTCTGTCCACTACAGTATTTCAACTATAGTCTGTCCACTTTAGTCTGTCCACTTTAGTCTTTCCACTATAGTCTGTCCACTTTAGTCTTTCCACTATTCTCTGTCCACTTTAGTCTTTCCACTATAGTCTCCACTTTATTCTGTCCACTACAGTCTTTCCACTATAGTCTTTCCACTTTAGTCTGTCCACTTTAGTCTTTCCACTATAGTCTGTCCACTTTAGTCTTTCCACTATTCTCTGTCCACTTTAGTCTTTCCACTATAGTCTCCACTTTATTCTGTCCACTACAGTCTTTCCACTTTAGTCTTTCCACTTTAGTCTGTCCACTTTTGTCTTTCCACTATAGTCTGTCCACTTTAGTCTTTCCACTATTCTCTGTACACTTTAGTCTTTCCACTATAGTCTCCACTTTATTCTGCCCACTACAGTCTTTCCACTATAGTCTTTCCACTATAGTCTGTCCACTTTAGTCTTTCCACTTTAGTTTTTCCACTTTAGTCTGTCCACTTTAGTCTTTCCACTATAGTCTGTCCACTTTAGTCTTTCCACTTTAGTCTTTCCACTTTATTCTTTCCACTTCAGTGTGTACACTTTAGTCTGTCCACTGAGTCTTTCAACTTCAGTCTTTCCACTATAGTCTGTCCACTTTAGTTTTTCAACTTTAGTCTTTCCACTATAGTCTCCACTTTGTTCTGTCAACTACAGTTTTTCCACTATACTCTTTCCACTATAGTCTGTCCACTTTAGTCTTTCCACTATTCTCTGTCCACTTTAGTCTTTCCACTATAGTCTCCACTTTATTCTGTCCACTACAGTCTTTCCACTATAGTCTTTCCACTATAGTCTGTCAACTTTAGTCTTTCCACTATTCTCTGTCCACTTTAGGCTTTCCACTATAGTCTCCTTTTTATTCTGTCCACTACAGTCTTTCCACTATAGTCTTTCCACTATAGTCTGTCCACTTTAGTCTTTCCACTTTAGTCTATCCACTATACTCTCCACTTTATTCTTTCCACTACAGTCTTTCCACTTTAGTCTTTCCACTATTCTCTGTCCACTTTAGTCTTTCCACTTTAGTCTTTCCAGTATAGTCTCCACTTTATTCCGTCCACTACAGGCTTTCCACTATAGTCTGTCCACTTTAGTCTTTCCACTATTCTCTGTCCACTTTAGTCTTTCCCCTATAGTCTCCACTTTAGTCTTTCCACTATTCTCTGTCCACTTTAGTTTTTCCACTATAGTCTCCACTTTATTCTGCCCACTACAGTCTTTCCACTATAGTCTTTCCCCTATAGTCTGTCCACTTTAGTCTTTCCACTATTCTCTGTCCACTTTATTCTTTCCACTATACTCTCCACTTTATTCTGTCCACTAAAGTATTTCAACTATAGTCTGTCCACTTTAGTCTGTCCACTTTAGTCTTTCCACTATAGTCTGTCCACTTTAGTCTTTCCACTATTCTCTGTCCACTTTAGTCTTTCCACTATAGTCTCCACTTTATTCTGTCCACTACAGTCTTTCCACTATAGTCTTTCCACTTTAGTCTGTCCACTTTAGTCTTTCCACTATTCTCTGTCCACTTTAGTCTTTCCACTATAGTCTCCACTTTATTCTGTCCACTACAGTATTTCCACTTTAGTCTTTCCACTTTAGTCTGTCCACTTTTGTCTTTCCACTATAGTCTGTCCACTTTAGTCTTTCCACTATTCTCTGTACACTTTAGTCTTTCCACTATAGTCTCCACTTTATTCTGCCCACTACAGTCTTTCCACTATAGTCTTTCCACTATAGTCTGTCCACTTTAGTCTTTCCACTTTAGTTTTTCCACTTTAGTCTGTCCACTTTAGTCTTTCCACTATAGTCTGTCCACTTTAGTCTTTTCACTTTAGTCTTTCCACTTTATTCTTTCCACTTCAGTGTGTACACTTTAGTCTGTCCACTGAGTCTTTCAACTTCAGTCTTTCCACTATAGTCTGTCCACTTTAGTTTTTCCACTTTAGTCTTTCCACTATAGTCTCCACTTTGTTCTGTCAACTACAGTTTTTCCACTATAGTCTTTCCACTATAGTCTGTCCACTTTAGTCTTTCCACTATTCTCTGTCCACTTTAGTCTTTCCACTATAGTCTCCACTTTATTCTGTCCACTACAGTCTTTCCACTATAGTCTTTCCACTATAGTCTGTCAACTTTAGTCTTTCCACTATTCTCTGTCCACTTTAGGCTTTCCACTATAGTCTCCTTTTTATTCTGTCCACTACAGTCTTCCCACTATAGTCTTTCCACTATAGTCTGTCCACTTAAGTCTTTCCACTTTAGTCTTTCCACTATAGTCTTACCACTTCAGTCCGTCCACTTTAGTCTTTCCACTATAGTCTGTCCACTTTAGTTTTTTCACTATAGTCTTTCCACTTTAGTCTGTCCACTTAGTCTTTCCACTTCAGTCTTTCCACTATAGTCTGTCCACTTTAGTCTTTCCACTTTAGTCTTTACACTATAGTCTCCACTTTATTCTGTCCACTACAGTCTTTCCACTTTAGTCTTTCCACTATTCTCTGTCCACTTTAGTCTTTCCACTATAGTCTCCACTTTATTCTGCCCACTACAGTCTTTCCACTATAGTCTTTCCACTATAGTCTGTCCACTTTAGTCTTTCCACTTTAGTCTTTCCACTTTAGTCTGTCCACTTTAGTCTTTCCACTATAGTATTTCCACTTTAGTCTTTCCACTTTAGTCTGTCCACTTTATTCTGTCCACTATAGTCTCTCCACTATAGTCTTTCCACTATAGTCTGTCCACTTCAGTCTTTCCACTATAGTCTGTCCACTTTAGTCTTTCCACTTTAGTCTTTCCACTATAGTCTCCACTTTAGTCTGTCCACTACAGTCTTTCCACTATAGTCTGTCCACTTTAGTCTTTCCGCTTTAGTCTTTCCACTATAGTCTCCACTTTATTCTGTCCACTACAGTCTTTCCACTATAGTCTTTCCACTATAGTCTGTCCACTTTAGTCTTTCCACTATTCTCTGTCCACTTTAGTCTTTCCACTATAGTCTCCACTTTATTCTGTCCACTACAGTCTTTCCACTATAGTCTTTCCACTATAGTCTGTCCACTTTAGTCTTTCCACTTTAGTCTTTCCACTATTCTCTGTCCACTTTATTCTTTCCACTATACTCTCCACTTTATTCTGTCCACTACAGTGTTTCCACTAAAGTCTGTCCACTTTAGTCTTTCCACTTTAGTCTTTCCATTTTAGTCTGTCCACTTTAGTCTTTCCACTATAGTCTGTCCACTTTAGTCTTTCCACTATTCTCTATCCACTTTAGTCTTTCCACTATAGTCTCCACTTTATTCTGTCCACTACAATCTTTCCACTATAGTCTTTCCACTATAGTCTTTCCACTATAGTCTGTCAACTTTAGTCTTTCCACTGTAGTCTGTCCACTTTAGTCTTTCCACTATTCTCTATCCACTTTAGTCTTTCCACTATAGTCTCCACTTTATTCTGTCCACTACAATCTTTCCACTATAGTCTTTCCACTATAGTCTTTCCACTATAGTCTGTCAACTTTAGTCTTTCCACTATTCTCTGTCCACTTTAGGCTTTCCACTATAGTCTCCATTTTATTCTGTCCACTACAGTCTTTCCACTATAGTCTTTCCACTATAGTCTGTCCACTTTAGTCTTTCCACTTTAGTCTATCCACTACACTCTCCACTTTATTCTGTCCACTACAGTCTTTCCACTTTAGTCTTTCCACTATTCTCTGTCCACTTTAGTCTTTCCACTTTAGTCTTTCCACTATAGTCTCCACTTTATTCCGTCCACTACAGTCTTTCCACTATAGTCTTTCCACTATAGTCTGTCCACTTTAGTCTTTCCACTATTCTCTGTCCACTTTAGTCTTTCCCCTATAGTCTCCACTTTATTCTGTCCACTACATTCTTTCCACTTTAGTCTTTCCACTATAGTCTTTCCACTTCAGTCTGTCCACTTTAGTCTTTCCACTATAGTCTGTCCACTTTAGTTTTTTCACTATAGTCTTTCCACTTTAGTCTGTCCACTTAGTCTTTCCACTTCAGTCTTTCCACTATAGTCAGTCCACTTTAGTCTTTCCACTTTAGTCTTTACACTACAGTCTCCACTTTATTCTGTCCACTACAGTCTTTCCACTTTAGTCTTTCCACTATTCTCTGTCCACTTTAGTCTTTCCACTATAGTCTCCACTTTATTCTGTCCACTACAGTCTTTCCACTGTAGTCTTTCCACTATAGTCTGTCCACTTTCTTCTTTCCACTATTCTCTGTCCACTTTAGTCTTTCCACTATAGTCTACACTTTATTCTGTCCACTACAGTCTTTCCACTATAGTCTTTCCACTATAGTCTGTCCACTTTAGTCTTTCCACTTTAGTTTTTCCACTTTAGTCTGTCCACTTCAGTCTTTCCACTATAGTCTGTCCACTTTAGTCTTTCCACTTTAGTCTTTCCACTATAGTCTCCACTTTATTCTGTCCACTACAGTTTTTCCACTATAGTCTGTCCACTTTAATCTTTCCACTATTCTCTGTCCACTTTAGTCTTTCCACTATATTCTCCACTTTATTCTGTCCACTACAGTCTTTCCACTAATAATCTTTCCACTATAGTCTGTCCACTTTAGTCTTTCCACTTTAGTCTTTCCACTATTCTCTGTCCACTTTAGTATTTCCACTTTAGTATTTCCACTTTAGTCTTTCCACTATAGTTTCCACTTTATTCTGTCCACTACAGTGTTTCCACTATAGTCTGTCCACTTTAGTCTTTCCACTTTGGTCTTTCCATTTTAGTCTGTCCACTTTAGTCTTTCCACTATAGTCTGTCCACTTTAGTCTTTCCACTATTCTCTATCCACTTTAGTCTTTCCACTATAGTCTCCACTTTATTCTGTCCACTACAGTCTCTCCACTATAGTCTTTCCACTATAGTCTGTCCACTTTAGTCTTTCCACTATTCTCTGTCCACTTTATTCTTTCCACTATACTTTCCACTTTATTCTGTCCACTACAGTATTTCAACTATAGTCTGTCCACTTTAGTCTGTCCACTTTAGTCTTTCCAGTTTAGTCTGTCCACTTTAGTCTTTCCACTATTCTCTGTCCACTTTAGTCTTTCCACTATAGTCTCCACTTTATTCTGTAAACTACAGTCTTTCCACTATAGTCTTTCCACTTTATTCTGTCCACTACAGTGTTTCCACTATAGTCTGTCCACTTTAGTCTTTCTACTTTGGTCTTTCCATTTTAGTCTGTCCACTTTAGTCTTTCCACTATAGTCTGTCCACTTTAGTCTTTCCACTATTCTCTATCCACTTTAGTCTTTCCACTAAAGTCTCCACTTTATTCTGCCCACTTCAGTCTCTCCACTATAGTCTTTTCACTATAGTCTGTCCACTTTAGTCTTTCCACTATTCTCTGTCCACTTTATTCTTTCCACTATACTTTCCACTTTATTCTGTCCACTACAGTATTTCAACTATAGTCTGTCCACTTTAGTCTGTCCACTTTAGTCTTTCCACTATAGTCTGTCCACTTTAGTCTTTCCACTATTCTCTGTCCACTTTAGTCTTTCCACTATAGTCTCCACTTTATTCTGTCCACTACAGTCTTTCCACTTTAGTCTTTCCACTTTAGTCTGTCCACTTTAGTCTTTCCACTATAGTCTGTCCACTTTAGTCTTTCCACTATTCTCCTTCCACTTTAGTCTTTCCACTATAGTCTCCACATTATTCTGCCCACTACAGTCTTTCCACTATAGTCTTTCCGATATAGTCTGTCCACTTTAGTCTTTCCACTTTAGTTTTTCCACTATAGTCTGTCCACTTTAGTCTTTCCACTATAGTCTGTCCACTTTAGTCTTTCCACTTTAGTCTTTCCACTTTATTCTTTCCACTACAGTTTTTCCACTATAGTCTTTCCACTATAGTCTGTCCACTTTAGTTTTTCCACTTTAGTCTTTCCACTATAGTCTCCACATTATTCTGTCCACTACAGTTTTTCCACTATAGTCTTTCCACTATAGTCTGTCCACTTTGGTCTTTCCACTATTCTCTGTCCACTTTAGTCTTTCCACTATAGTCTACACTTTATTCTGTCCACTACAGTCTTTCCACTATAGTCTTTCCACTATAGTCTTTCCACTATAGTCTGTCAACTTTAGTCTTTCCACTTTAGTCTATCCACTATACTCTCCACTTTATTCTGTCCACTACAGTCTTTCCACTTTAGTCTTTCCACTATTCTCTGTCCACTTTAGTCTTTCCACTTTAGTCTTTCCACTATAGTCTCCACTTTATTCCGTCCACTACAGTCTTTCCACTATAGTCTGTCCACTTTAGTCTTTCCACTATTCTCTGTCCACTTTAGTCTTTCCCCTATAGTCTCCACTTTAGTCTTTCCACTATTCTCTGTCCACTTTAGTCTTTCCACTATAGTCTCCACTTTATTCTGCCCACTACAGTCTTTCCACTATAGTCTTTCCACTATAGTCTGTCCACTTAAGTCTTTCCACTTTAGTCTTTCCACTATAGTCTTTCCACTTCAGTCCGTCCACTTTAGTCTTTCCACTATAGTCTGTCCACTTTAGTTTTTTCACTATAGTCTTTCCACTTTAGTCTGTCCACTTAGTCTTTCCACTTCAGTCTTTCCACTATAGTCTGTCCACTTTAGTCTTTCCACTTTAGTCTTTACACTATAGTCTCCACTTTATTCTGTCCACTACAGTCTTTCGACTATAGTCTTTCCACTTTATTCTGTCCACTACAGTCTTTCCACTATAGTCTGTCAACTTTAGTCTTTCCACTTTAGTCTTTCCACTTTAGTCTTTCCACTTTAGTCTTTCCACTTTATTCTTTCCACTTTATTCTTTCCACTTCAGTGTGTACACTTTAGTCTGTCCACTGAGTCTTTCAACTTCAGTCTTTCCACTATAGTCTGTCCACTACAGTTTTTCCACTATAGTCTTTCCACTATAGTCTGTCCACTTTAGTCTTTCCACTATTCTCTGTCCACTTTAGTCTTTCCACTATAGTCTCCACTTTATTCTGTCCACTACAGTCTTTCCACTATAGTTTTTCCACTATAGTCTTTCCACTATAGTCTGTCAACTTTAGTCTTTCCACTATTCTCTGTCCACTTTAGGCTTTCCACTATAGTCCCCATTTTATTCTGTCAACTACAGTCTTTCCACTATAGTCTTTCCACTATAGTCTGTCCACTTTAGTCTTTCCACTTTAGTCTATCCACTATCCTCTCCACTTTCTTCTGTCCACTACAGTCTTTCCACTTTAGTCTTTCCACTATTCTCTGTCCACTTTAGTCTTTCCACTTTAGTCTTTCCACTATAGTCTCCACTTTATTCCGTCCACTACAGTCTTTCCACTATAGTCTGTCCACTTTAGTCTTTCCACTATTCTCTGTCCACTTTAGTCTTTCCACTATAGTCTCCACTTTATTCTGCCCACTACAGTCTTTCCACTATAGTCTTTCCACTATAGTCTGTCCACTTAAGTCTTTCCACTTTAGTCTTTCCACTATAGTCTTTCCACTTCAGTCCGTCCACTTTAGTCTTTCCACTATAGTCTGTCCACTTTAGTTTTTTCACTATAGTCTTTCCACTTTAGTCTGTCCACTTAGTCTTTCCACTTCAGTCTTTCCACTATAGTCTGTCCACTTTAGTCTTTCCACTTTAGTCTTTACACTATAGTCTCCACTTTATTCTGTCCACTACAGTCTTTCGACTATAGTCTTTCCACTTTATTCTGTCCACTACAGTCTTTCCACTATAGTCTGTCAACTTTAGTCTTTCCACTTTAGTCTTTCCACTTTAGTCTTTCCACTTTAGTCTTTCCACTTTATTCTTTCCACTTTATTCTTTCCACTTCAGTGTGTACACTTTAGTCTGTCCACTGAGTCTTTCAACTTCAGTCTTTCCACTATAGTCTGTCCACTACAGTTTTTCCACTATAGTCTTTCCACTATAGTCTGTCCACTTTAGTCTTTCCACTATTCTCTGTCCACTTTAGTCTTTCCACTATAGTCTCCACTTTATTCTGTCCACTACAGTCTTTCCACTATAGTTTTTCCACTATAGTCTTTCCACTATAGTCTGTCAACTTTAGTCTTTCCACTATTCTCTGTCCACTTTAGGCTTTCCACTATAGTCCCCCATTTTATTCTGTCAACTACAGTCTTTCCACTATAGTCTTTCCACTATAGTCTGTCCACTTTAGTCTTTCCACTTTAGTCTATCCACTATCCTCTCCACTTTCTTCTGTCCACTACAGTCTTTCCACTTTAGTCTTTCCACTATTCTCTGTCCACTTTAGTCTTTCCACTTTAGTCTTTCCACTATAGTCTCCACTTTATTCTGCCCACTACAGTCTTTCCACTATAGTCTTTCCACTATAGTCTGTCCACTTAAGTCTTTAATGTGGAAAGACTGTCTTTCTATATATATAGTCTGTGGACACTATGTCTTTCTATAGTTGAAAGACTAAGTGGACAGACTATACTGGAAAGACTAAAGTGGACAGACAAAATGGAAAGACTAAAGTGGAAAGACTAAAGTGGACAGAGAATAGTGGAAAGACTAAAGTGGAAAGACTATTGTGGAAAGACTGTCGTGGAGAGACTGTGTGGACAGAATAAAGTGGAGACTATAGTGGAAAGACTAAAGTGGAAATACTAAAGTGGACAGAGAATAGTGGAAAGACTAAAGTGGAAAGACTAAAGTGGACAGACTATAGTGGAAAGATTATAGTGGAAAGACTGTAGTGGACAGAATAAAATGGAGACTATAGTGGAAAGACTAAAGTGGACAGAGAATAGTGGAAAGACTAAAGTGGACAGACTATAGTGGAAAGACTATAGTGGAAAGACTGTAGTAGACAGAATAAAGTGGAGACTATAGTGGAAAGACTAAAGTGGAAAGACTAAAGTGGACAGACTATAGTGGAAAGACTGAAGTGGACAGACTAAAGTGGAAAAACTAAAGTGGAAAGACTAAAGTGGACAGACTATAGTGGAAAGACTATAGTGGAAAGACTGTAGTGGACAGAATAAAGTGTAGACTACAGTGGAAAGACTAAAGTGGACAGAGAATATTGGAAAGAATAAAGTGGACAGACTATATTGGAAAGACTACAGTGGAAAGACTGTAGTGGACAGAATAAAGTGGAGACTATAGTGGAAAGACTAAAGTGGACAGAGAATAGAGGAAAGACTTAAGTGGAAAGACTGTAGTGGACAGAATAAAGTGGAGACTATAGTGTAAAGACTAAAGTGGAAAGACTAAAGTGGACAGACTATAGTGGAAAGACTGAAGTGGAAAGACTAAGTGGACAGACTAAAGTGGAAAGACTATAGTGAAAAAACTAAAGTGGACAGACTATAGTGGAAAGACTAAAGTGGACGGACTGAAGTGGAAAGACTATAGTGGAAAGACTAAAGTGGAAAGAATGTAGTGGACAGAATAAAGTGGAGACTATAGGGGAAAGACTAAAGTGGACAGAGAATAGTGGAAAGACTAAAGTGGACAGACTATAGTGGAAAGACTATAGTGGAAAGACTGTAGTGGACGGAATAAAGTGGAGACTATAGTGGAAAGACTAAAGTGGAAAGACTAAAGTGGACAGAGAATAGTGGAAAGACTAAAGTGGAAAGACTGTAGTGGACAGAATAAAGTGGAGAGTGTAGTGGATAGACTAAAGTGGAAAGACTAAAGTGGACAGACTATGGTGGAAAGACTAAAGTGGACAGACTAAAATGGAAAGACTAAAGTGGAAAGACTAAAGTGGACAGACTATAGTGGAAACACTGTAGTGGACAGAATAAAGTGGAGAGTATAGTGGAAAGAATAAAGTGGACAGAGAATAGTGGAAAGACTAAAGTGGACAGACTATAGTGGAAAGACTATAGTGGAGAGACTGTAGTGGACAGAATAAAGTGGAGACTATAGTGGAAAGACTATAGTGGACAGAGAATAGTGGAAAGACTAAAGTGGACAGACTATAGTGGAAAGAATAAAGAGGAAAGACTATAGTGGAAAGACTTTAGTGGACAGAATAAAGTGTAGACTATAGTGGAAAGACTATAGTGGACAGACTATAGTGGAAAGACTAAAGTGGAAAGACTAAAGTGGAAAGACTAAAGTGGAAAGACGAAAGTGGACAGACGAAAGTGGACAGACTATAGTGGAAAGACTGTAGTGGACAGAATAAAGTGGAGAGTATAGTGGAAAGAATAAAGTGGACAGAGAATAGTGGAAAGACTAAAGTGGAAAGACTGTAGTGGAAAGAATAACGAGGAAAGACTATAGTGGAAAGACTTTAGTGGACAGAATAAAGTGTAGACTATAGTGGAAAGACTAAAGTGGACAGAGAATAGTGGAAAGACTAAAGTGGACAGACGATAGTGGAAAGACTAAAGTGGACAGACTAAAGTGGACAGACTATAGTGGAAATACTGTAGTGGACAGAATAAAGTGGAGAGTACAGTGGAAAGAATAAAGTGGACAGAGAATAGTGGAAAGACTAAAGTGGACAGACTATAGTGGAAAGACTATAGTGGAGAGACTGTAGTTGACAGAATAAAGTGCAGACTATAGTGGAAAGACTAAAGTGGAAAGACTAAAGTGGACAGAGTATAGTGGAAAGACTAAAGTGGAAAGACTGTAGTGGACAGAATAAAGTGGAAAGACTAAAGTGGACAGACTATTTTATAGTTTCCACTTTATTCTGTCCACTACAGTGTTTCCACTATAGTCTGTCCACTTTAGTCTTTCCACTTTGGTCTTTCCATTTTAGTCTGTCCACTTTAGTCTTTCCACTATAGTCTGTCCACTTTAGTCTTTCCACTATTTTCTATCCACTTTAGTCTTTCCACTATAGTCTCCACTTTATTCTGTCCACTACAGTCTCTCCACTATAGTCTTTCCACTATAGTCTGTCCACTTTAGTCTTTCCACTATTCTCTGTCCACTTTATTCTTTCCACTATACTTTCCACTTTATTCTGTCCACTACAGTATTTCAACTATAGTCTGTCCACTTTAGTCTGTCCACTTTAGTCTTTCCACTATAGTCTGTCCACTTTAGTCTTTCCACTATTCTCTGTCCACTTTAGTCTTTCCACTATAGTCTCCACTTTATTCTGTAAACTACAGTCTTTCCACTATAGTCTTTCCACTTTATTCTGTCCACTACAGTGTTTCCACTATAGTCTGTCCACTTTAGTCTTTCCACTTTGGTCTTTCCATTTTAGTCTGTCCACTTTAGTCTTTCCACTATAGTCTGTCCACTTTAGTCTTTTCACTATTCTCTATCCACTTTAGTCTTTCCACTAAAGTCTCCACTTTATTCTGCCCACTTCAGTCTCTCCACTATAGTCTTTCCACTATAGTCTGTCCACTTTAGTCTTTCCACTATTCTCTGTCCACTTTATTCTTTCCACTATACTTTCCACTTTATTCTGTCCACTACAGTATTTCAACTATAGTCTGTCCACTTTAGTCTGTCCACTTTAGTCTTTCCACTATAGTCTGTCCACTTTAGTCTTTCCACTATTCTCTGTCCACTTTAGTCTTTCCACTATAGTCTCCACTTTATTCTGTCCACTACAGTCTTTCCACTTTAGTCTTTCCACTTTAGTCTGTCCACTTTAGTCTTTCCACTATAGTCTGTCCACTTTAGTCTTTCCACTATTCTCCTTCCACTTTAGTCTTTCCACTATAGTCTCCACATTATTCTGCCCACTACAGTCTTTCCACTATAGTCTTTCCGATATAGTCTGTCCACTTTAGTCTTTCCACTTTAGTTTTTCCACTATAGTCTGTCCACTTTAGTCTTTCCACTATAGTCTGTCCACTTTAGTCTTTCCACTTTAGTCTTTCCACTTTATTCTTTCCACTACAGTTTTTCCACTATAGTCTTTCCACTATAGTCTGTCCACTTTAGTTTTTCCACTTTAGTCTTTCCACTATAGTCTCCACATTATTCTCTCCACTACATTTTTTCCACTATAGTCTTTCCACTATAGTCTGTCCACTTTAGTCTTTCCACTATTCTCTGTCCACTTTAGTCTTTCCACTATAGTCTCCACTTTATTCTGTCCACTACAGTCTTTCCACTATAGTCTTTCCACTATAGTCTGTCAACTTTAGTCTTTCCACTATTCTCTGTCCACTTTAGGCTTTCCACTATAGTCCCCATTTTATTCTGTCAACTACAGTCTTTCCACTATAGTCTTTCCACTATAGTCTGTCCACTTTAGTCTTTCCACTTTAGTCTATCCACTATCCTCTCCACTTTCTTCTGTCCACTACAGTCTTTCCACTTAAGTCTTTCCACTATTCTCTGTCCACTTTAGTCTTTCCACTTTAGTCTTTCCACTATAGTCTCCACTTTATTCCGTCCACTACAGTCTTTCCACTATAGTCTCTCCACTTTAGTCTTTCCACTATTCTCTGTCCACTTTAGTCTTTCCCCTATAGTCTCCACTTTAGTCTTTCCACTATTCTCTGTCCACTTTAGTCTTTCCACTATAGTCTCCCCTTTATTCTGCCCACTACAGTCTTTCCACTATAGTCTTTCCACTATAGTCTGTCCACTTAAGTCTTTCCACTTTAGTCTTTCCACTATAGTCTTTCCACTTCAGTCCGTCCACTTTAGTCTTTCCACTATAGTCTGTCCACTTTAGTTTTTTCACTATAGTCTTTCCACTTTAGTCTGTCCACTTAGTCTTTCCACTTCAGTCTTTCCACTATAGTCTGTCCACTTTAGTCTTTCCACTTTAGTCTTTACACTATAGTCTCCACTTTATTCTGTCCACTACAGTCTTTCCACTTAAGTCTTTCCACTATTCTCTGTCCACTTTAGTCTTTCCACTATAGTCTCCACTTTATTCTGTCCACTACAGTCTTTCCACTGTAGTCTTTCCAATATAGTCTGTCCACTTTATTCTTTCCAATATTCTCTGTCCACTTTAGTCTTTCCACTGTAGTCTACACTTTATTCTGTCCACTACAGTCTTTCCACTATAGTCTTTCCACTATAGTCTGTCCACTTTAGTCTTTCCACTTTAGTTTTTCCACTTTAGTCTGTCCACTTCAGTCTTTCCACTATAGTCTGTCCACTTTAGTCTTTCCACTTTAGTCTTTCCACTATAGTCTCCACTTTATTCTGTCTACTACAGTCTTTCCACTATAGTCTTTCCACTATAGTCTGTCCACTTTAGTCTTTCCACTATTCTCTGTCCACTTTAGTCTTTCCACTATAGTCTCCATTTTATTCTGTCCACTACAGTCTTTCCACTATAATCTTTCCACTATAGTCTGTCCACTTTAGTCTTTCCACTTTAGTCTTTCCACTATTCTCTGTCCACTTTAGTATTTCCACTTTAGTCTTTCCACTATAGTCTCCACTTTATTCTGTCCACACAGTCTCTCCACTACAGTCTTTCCACAATAGTCTGTCCACTTTAGTCTTTCCACTATTCTCTGTCCACTTTAGTCTTTCCACTTTAGTCTTTCCATTTTGTCTGTCCACTTTAGTCTTTCCAGTATAGTCTGTCCACTTAGTCTTTCAACTATTCTCTGTCCACTTTAGTCTTTCCACTATAGTCTCCACTTTATTCTGTCCACTACAGTCTTTCCACTGTAGTTTTTCCACTATAGTCTGTCCACTTTAGTCTTTCCACTTTATTCTGTCCACTACAGTCTTTCCACTTTAGTCTTTCCACTATACTCTGTCCACTTTAGTCTTTCCACTTTAGTCTTTCCACTATAGTCTGCACTTTATTCTGTCAACTACAGTCTCTCCACTATAGTCTTTCCACTATAGTCTGTCCACTTTAGTCTTTCCACTATTCTCTGTCCACTTTATTCTTTCCACTGTACTCTCCACTTTATTCTGTCCACTACAGTATTTCCACTATAGTCTGTCCACTTTAGTCTGTCCACTTTAGTCTTTCCACTATCGTCTGTCCACTTTAGTCTTTCCACTATTCTCTGTCCACTTTAGTCTTTCCACTATAGTCTACACTTTATTCTGTCCACTAAAGTCTTTCCACTATAGTCTTTCCTCGTTATTCTTTCCACTAGAGTCTTTCCACTTTAGTCTTTCCACTATTCTCTGTCCACTTTATTCTTTCCACTATACTCTCCACTTTATTCTATCCACTACAGTCTTTCCACTATAGTCTGTCCACTTTCGTCTGTCCACTTTCGTCTTTCCACTTTAGTCTTTCCACTTTAGTCTTTCCACTTTAGTCTTTCCACTATAGTCTGTCCACTATAGTCTTTCCACTATAGTCTACACTTTATTCTGTCCACTAAAGTCTTTCCACTATAGTCTTTCCTCTTTATTCTTTCCACTATAGTCTGTCCACTTTAGTCTTTCCACTATTCTCTGTCCACTATAGTCTTTCCACTATAGTCTCCACTTTATTCTGTCCACTACAGTCTCTCCACTATAGTCTTTCCACTATAGTCTGTCCACTTTAGTCTTTCCACTATTCTCTGTCCACTTTATTCTTTCCACTATACTCTCCACTTTATTCTGTCCACTACAGTGTTTCCACTATAGTCTGTCCACTTTAGTCTTTCCACTTTAGTCTTTCCATTTTAGTCTGTCCACTTTAGTCTTTCCACTATACTCTGTCCACTTTAGTCTTTCCACTATTCTCTGTCCACTTTAGTCTTTCCACTATAGTCTCCACTTTATTCTGTCCACTACAGTCTCTCCACTATAGTCTTTCCACTATAGTCTGTCCACTTTAGTCTTTCCACTATTCTCTGTCCACTTTATTCTTTCCACTATACTCTCCACTTTATTCTGTCCACTACAGTATTTCCACTATAGTCTGTCCACTTTAGTCTGTCCACTTTAGTCTTTCCACTATAATCTGTCCACTTTAGTCTTTCCACTATTCTCTATCCACTTTAGTCTTTCCACTATATTCTCCACTTTATTCTGTCCACTACAGTCTTTCCACTATAGTCTTTCCACTTTATTCTGTCCACTACAGTCTTTCCACTATAGTCTGTCCACTTTAGTCTTTCCACTTTAGTCTTTCCACTTTAGTCTGTCCACTTTAGTCTTTCAACTATAGTCTGTCCACTTTAGTCTTTCCACTATTCTCTGCCCACTTTAGTCTTTCCACTATAGTCTCCACTTTATTCTGCCCACTACAGTCTTTCCACTATAGTCTTTCCACTATAGTCTGTCCACTTTAGTCTTTCCACTATGGTCTCCAATTTATTCTGTCCACTACAGTCTTTCCACTATAGTCTTTCCACTATAGTCTGTCCACTTTAGTCTTTCCACTTCAGTTTTTCCACTTTAGTCTGTCCACTTTAGTCTTTCCACTATAGTCTGTCCACTTTAGTCTTTCCACTTTAGTCTTTAAACTTTATTCTTTCCACTTCAGTGTGTACACTTTAGTCTGTCCACTGAGTCTTTCAACTTCAGTCTTTCCACTATAGTCTGTCCACTTTAGTCTTTCCACTTTAGTCTTTCCACTATAGTCTCCACTTTATTCTGTCCACTACAGATTTTCCACTATAGTCTTTCCACTATAGTCTTTCCACTATTCTCTGTCCACTTTAGTCTTTCCACTTTAGTCTTTCCACTATAGTCTCCACTTTATTCTGTCCACTACAGATTTTCCTCTATAGTCTTTCCACTATTCTCTGTCCACTATAGTCTGTCCACTTTAGTCTTTCCACTTTAGTCTTTCCACTATTCTCTGTCCACTTTAGTATTTCCACTTTAGTCTTTCCACTATAGTCTCCACTTTATTCTGTCCACACAGTCTCTCCACTACAGTCTTTCCACAATAGTCTGTCCACTTTAGTCTTTCCACTATTCTCTGTCCACTTTAGTCTTTCCACTTTAGTCTTTCCATTTTGTCTGTCCACTTTAGTCTTTCCAGTATAGTCTGTCCACTTAGTCTTTCAACTATTCTCTGTCCACTTTACTCTTTCCACTATAGTCTCCACTTTATTCTGTCCACTACATTCTTTCCACTATAGTTTTTCCACTATAGTCTGTCCACTTTAGTCTTTCCACTTTATTCTGTCCACTACAGTCTTTCCACTTTAGTCTTTCCACTATTCTCTGTCCACTTTAGTCTTTCCACTTTAGTCTTTCCACTATAGTCTCCACTTTATTCTGTCCACTACAGTCTCTCCACTATAGTCTTTCCACTATAGTCTGTCCACTTTAGTCTTTCCACTATTCTCTGTCCACTTTATTCTTTCCACTGTACTCTCCACTTTATTCTGTCCACTACCGTATTTCCACTATAGTCTGTCCACTTTAGTCAGTCCACTTTAGTCTTTCCACTATCGTCTGTCCACTTTAGTCTTTCCTTTATTCTCTGTCCACTTTAGTCTTTCCACTATAGTCTACACTTTATTCTGTCCACTACAGTCTTTCCACTATAGTCTTTCCTCTTTATTCTGTCCACTACAGTCTTTCCACTTTAGTCTTTCCACTATTCTCTGTCCACTATAGTCTCTCCACTATAGTCTTTCCACTATAGTCTGTCCACTTTAGTCTTTCCACTATTCTCTGTCCACTTTATTCTTTCCACTATACTCTCCACTTTATTCTGTCCACTACAGTCTTTCCACTATAGTCTTTCCACTATTCTCTGTCCACTTTAGTCTTTCCACTTTAGTCTTTCCACTATAGTCTCCACTTTATTCTGTCCACTACAGTCTCTCCACTATAGTCTTTCCACTATAGTCTGTCCACTTTAGTCTTTCCACTATTCTCTGTCCACTTTATTCTTTCCACTGTACTCTCCACTTTATTCTGTCCACTACCGTATTTCCACTATAGTCTGTCCACTTTAGTCAGTCCACTTTAGTCTTTCCACTATCGTCTGTCCACTTTAGTCTTTCCACTATTCTCTGTCCACTTTAGTCTTTCCACTATAGTCTACACTTTATTCTGTCCACTACAGTCTTTCCACTATAGTCTTTCCTCTTTATTCTGTCCACTACAGTCTTTCCACTTTAGTCTTTCCACTATTCTCTGTCCACTATAGTCTCTCCACTATAGTCTTTCCACTATAGTCTGTCCACTTTAGTCTTTCCACTATTCTCTGTCCACTTTATTCTTTCCACTATACTCTCCACTTTATTCTGTCCACTACAGTCTTTCCACTATAGTCTGTCCACTTTAGTCTTTCCACTATTCTCTGTCCACTATAGTCGTTCCACTATAGTCTCCACTTTATTCTGTCCACTACAGTCTCTCCACTATAGTCTCCACTTTATTCTGCCCACTACAGTCTTTCCACTATAGTCTGTCCACTTTAGTCTTTCCACTATGGTCTCCAATTTATTCTGTCCACTACAGTCTTTCCACTATAGTCTTTCCACTATAGTCTGTCCACTTTAGTCTTTCCACTTCAGTTTTTCCACTTTAGTCCGTCCACTTTAGTCTTTCCACTATAGTCTGTCCACTTTAGTCTTTCCACTTTAGTCTTTAAACTTTATTCTTTCCACTTCAGTGTGTACACTTTAGTCTGTCCACTGAGTCTTTCAACTTCAGTCTTTCCACTATAGTCTGTCCACTTTAGTCTTTCCACTTTAGTCTTTCCACTATAGTCTCCACTTTATTCTGTCCACTACAGATGTTCCACTATAGTCTTTCCACTATAGTCTGTCCACTTTAGTCTTTCCACTATTCTCTGTCCACTTTAGTCTTTCCACTATAGTCTCCACTTTATTCTGTCCACTACAGTCTCTCCACTATAGTCTTTCCACTATAGTCTTTCCACTATAGTCTGTCAACTTTAGTCTTTCCACTATTCTCTGACCACTTTAGGCTTTCCACTATAGTCTCCATTTTATTCTGTCCACTACAGTCTTTCCACTATTGTCTTTCCACTATAGTCTGTCCACTTTAGTCTTTCCACTTTAGTCTATCCACTATACTCTCCACTTTATTCTGTCCACTACAGTCTTTCCACTTTAGTCTTTCCACTATTCTCTGTCCACTTTAGTCTTTCCACTTTAGTCTTTCCACTATAGTCTCCACTTTATTCCGTCCACTACAGTCTTTCCACTATAGTCTGTCCACTTTAGTCTTTCCACTATTCTCTGTCCACTTTAGTCTTTCCCCTATAGTCTCCACTTTAGTCTTTCCACTATTCTCTGTCCACTTTAGTCTTTCCACTATAGTCTCCACTTTATTCTGCCCACTACAGTCTTTCCACTATAGTTTTTCCACTATAGTCTGTCCACTTAAGTCTTTCCACTTTAGTCTTTCCACTATAGTCTTTCCACTTCAGTCCGTCCACTTTAGTCTTTCCACTATTCTCTGTCCACTTTAGTCTTTCCACTATAGTCTACACTTTATTCTGTCCACTAAAGTCTTTCCACTATAGTCTTTCCTCGTTATTCTTTCCACTACAGTCTTTCCACTTTAGTCTTTCCACTATTCTCTGTCCACTTTATTCTTTCCACTATACTCTCCACTTTATTCTATCCACTACAGTCTTTCCACTATAGTCTGTCCACTTTCGTCTGTCCACTTTCGTCTTTCCACTTTAGTCTTTCCACTTTAGTCTTTCCACTTTAGTCTTTCCACTATAGTCTGTCCACTATAGTCTTTCCACTATAGTCTACACTTTATTCTGTCCACTAAAGTCTTTCCACTATAGTCTTTCCTCTTTATTCTTTCCACTATAGTCTGTCCACTTTAGTCTTTCCACTATTCTCTGTCCACTATAGTCTTTCCACTATAGTCTCCACTTTATTCTGTCCACTACAGTCTCTCCACTATAGTCTTTCCACTATAGTCTGTCCACTTTAGTCTTTCCACTATTCTCTGTCCACTTTATTCTTTCCACTATACTCTCCACTTTATTCTGTCCACTACAGTGTTTCCACTATAGTCTGTCCACTTTAGTCTTTCCACTTTAGTCTTTCCATTTTAGTCTGTCCACTTTAGTCTTTCCACTATACTCTGTCCACTTTAGTCTTTCCACTATTCTCTGTCCACTTTAGTCTTTCCACTATAGTCTCCACTTTATTCTGTCCACTACAGTCTCTCCACTATAGTCTTTCCACTATAGTCTGTCCACTTTAGTCTTTCCACTATTCTCTGTCCACTTTATTCTTTCCACTATACTCTCCACTTTATTCTGTCCACTACAGTATTTCCACTATAGTCTGTCCACTTTAGTCTGTCCACTTTAGTCTTTCCACTATAATCTGTCCACTTTAGTCTTTCCACTATTCTCTATCCACTTTAGTCTTTCCACTATATTCTCCACTTTATTCTGTCCACTACAGTCTTTCCACTATAGTCTTTCCACTTTATTCTGTCCACTACAGTCTTTCCACTATAGTCTGTCCACTTTAGTCTTTCCACTTTAGTCTTTCCACTTTAGTCTGTCCACTTTAGTCTTTCAACTATAGTCTGTCCACTTTAGTCTTTCCACTATTCTCTGCCCACTTTAGTCTTTCCACTATAGTCTCCACTTTATTCTGCCCACTACAGTCTTTCCACTATAGTCTGTCCACTTTAGTCTTTCCACTATGGTCTCCAATTTATTCTGTCCACTACAGTCTTTCCACTATAGTCTTTCCACTATAGTCTGTCCACTTTAGTCTTTCCACTTCAGTTTTTCCACTTTAGTCTGTCCACTTTAGTCTTTCCACTATAGTCTGTCCACTTTAGTCTTTCCACTTTAGTCTTTAAACTTTATTCTTTCCACTTCAGTGTGTACACTTTAGTCTGTCCACTGAGTCTTTCAACTTCAGTCTTTCCACTATAGTCTGTCCACTTTAGTCTTTCCACTTTAGTCTTTCCACTATAGTCTCCACTTTATTCTGTCCACTACAGATTTTCCACTATAGTCTTTCCACTATAGTCTTTCCACTATTCTCTGTCCACTTTAGTCTTTCCACTTTAGTCTTTCCACTATAGTCTCCACTTTATTCTGTCCACTACAGATTTTCCTCTATAGTCTTTCCACTATTCTCTGTCCACTATAGTCTGTCCACTTTAGTCTTTCCACTTTAGTCTTTCCACTATTCTCTGTCCACTTTAGTATTTCCACTTTAGTCTTTCCACTATAGTCTCCACTTTATTCTGTCCACACAGTTTCTCCACTACAGTCTTTCCACAATAGTCTGTCCACTTTAGTCTTTCCACTATTCTCTGTCCACTTTAGTCTTTCCACTTTAGTCTTTCCATTTTGTCTGTCCACTTTAGTCTTTCCAGTATACTCTGTCCACTTAGTCTTTCAACTATTCTCTGTCCACTTTACTCTTTCCACTATAGTCTCCACTTTATTCTGTCCACTACATTCTTTCCACTATAGTTTTTCCACTATAGTCTGTCCACTTTAGTCTTTCCACTTTATTCTGTCCACTACAGTCTTTCCACTTTAGTCTTTCCACTATTCTCTGTCCACTTTAGTCTTTCCACTTTAGTCTTTCCACTATAGTCTCCACTTTATTCTGTCCACTACAGTCTCTCCACTATAGTCTTTCCACTATAGTCTGTCCACTTTAGTCTTTCCACTATTCTCTGTCCACTTTATTCTTTCCACTGTACTCTCCACTTTATTCTGTCCACTACCGTATTTCCACTATAGTCTGTCCACTTTAGTCAGTCCACTTTAGTCTTTCCACTATCGTCTGTCCACTTTAGTCTTTCCTTTATTCTCTGTCCACTTTAGTCTTTCCACTATAGTCTACACTTTATTCTGTCCACTACAGTCTTTCCACTATAGTCTTTCCTCTTTATTCTGTCCACTACAGTCTTTCCACTTTAGTCTTTCCACTATTCTCTGTCCACTATAGTCTCTCCACTATAGTCTTTCCACTATAGTCCTTCCACTTTAGTCTTTCCACTATTCTCTGTCCACTTTATTCTTTCCACTATACTCTCCACTTTATTCTGTCCACTACAGTCTTTCCACTATAGTCTTTCCACTATTCTCTGTCCACTTTAGTCTTTCCACTTTAGTCTTTCCACTATAGTCTCCACTTTATTCTGTCCACTACAGTCTCTCCACTATAGTCTTTCCACTATAGTCTGTCCACTTTAGTCTTTCCACTATTCTCTGTCCACTTTATTCTTTCCACTGTACTCTCCACTTTATTCTGTCCACTACCGTATTTCCACTATAGTCTGTCCACTTTAGTCAGTCCACTTTAGTCTTTCCACTATCGTCTGTCCACTTTAGTCTTTCCACTATTCTCTGTCCACTATAGTCTTTCCACTATAGTCTCCACTTTATTCTGTCCACTACAGTCTCTCCACTATAGTCTTTCCACTATAGTCTGTCCACTTTAGTCTTTCCACTATTCTCTGTCCACTTTATTCTTTCCACTATACTCTCCACTTTATTCTGTCCACTACAGTGTTTCCACTATAGTCTGTCCACTTTAGTCTTTCCACTTTAGTCTTTCCATTTTAGTCTGTCCACTTTAGTCTTTCCACTATACTCTGTCCACTTTAGTCTTTCCACTATTCTCTGTCCACTTTAGTCTTTCCACTATAGTCTCCACTTTATTCTGTCCACTACAGTCTCTCCACTATAGTCTTTCCACTATAGTCTGTCCACTTTAGTCTTTCCACTATTCTCTGTCCACTTTATTCTTTCCACTATACTCTCCACTTTATTCTGTCCACTACAGTATTTCCACTATAGTCTGTCCACTTTAGTCTGTCCACTTTAGTCTTTCCACTATAATCTGTCCACTTTAGTCTTTCCACTATTCTCTATCCACTTTAGTCTTTCCACTATATTCTCCACTTTATTCTGTCCACTACAGTCTTTCCACTATAGTCTTTCCACTTTATTCTGTCCACTACAGTCTTTCCACTATAGTCTGTCCACTTTAGTCTTTCCACTTTAGTCTTTCCACTTTAGTCTGTCCACTTTAGTCTTTCAACTATAGTCTGTCCACTTTAGTCTTTCCACTATTCTCTGCCCACTTTAGTCTTTCCACTATAGTCTCCACTTTATTCTGCCCACTACAGTCTTTCCACTATAGTCTTTCCACTATAGTCTGTCCACTTTAGTCTTTCCACTATGGTCTCCAATTTATTCTGTCCACTACAGTCTTTCCACTATAGTCTTTCCACTATAGTCTGTCCACTTTAGTCTTTCCACTTCAGTTTTTCCACTTTAGTCTGTCCACTTTAGTCTTTCCACTATAGTCTGTCCACTTTAGTCTTTCCACTTTAGTCTTTAAACTTTATTCTTTCCACTTCAGTGTGTACACTTTAGTCTGTCCACTGAGTCTTTCAACTTCAGTCTTTCCACTATAGTCTGTCCACTTTAGTCTTTCCACTTTAGTCTTTCCACTATAGTCTCCACTTTATTCTGTCCACTACAGATTTTCCACTATAGTCTTTCCACTATAGTCTTTCCACTATTCTCTGTCCACTTTAGTCTTTCCACTTTAGTCTTTCCACTATAGTCTCCACTTTATTCTGTCCACTACAGATTTTCCTCTATAGTCTTTCCACTATTCTCTGTCCACTATAGTCTGTCCACTTTAGTCTTTCCACTTTAGTCTTTCCACTATTCTCTGTCCACTTTAGTATTTCCACTTTAGTCTTTCCACTATAGTCTCCACTTTATTCTGTCCACACAGTCTCTCCACTACAGTCTTTCCACAATAGTCTGTCCACTTTAGTCTTTCCACTATTCTCTGTCCACTTTAGTCTTTCCACTTTAGTCTTTCCATTTTGTCTGTCCACTTTAGTCTTTCCAGTATACTCTGTCCACTTAGTCTTTCAACTATTCTCTGTCCACTTTACTCTTTCCACTATAGTCTCCACTTTATTCTGTCCACTACATTCTTTCCACTATAGTTTTTCCACTATAGTCTGTCCACTTTAGTCTTTCCACTTTATTCTGTCCACTACAGTCTTTCCACTTTAGTCTTTCCACTATTCTCTGTCCACTTTAGTCTTTCCACTTTAGTCTTTCCACTATAGTCTCCACTTTATTCTGTCCACTACAGTCTCTCCACTATAGTCTTTCCACTATAGTCTGTCCACTTTAGTCTTTCCACTATTCTCTGTCCACTTTATTCTTTCCACTGTACTCTCCACTTTATTCTGTCCACTACCGTATTTCCACTATAGTCTGTCCACTTTAGTCAGTCCACTTTAGTCTTTCCACTATCGTCTGTCCACTTTAGTCTTTCCTTTATTCTCTGTCCACTTTAGTCTTTCCACTATAGTCTACACTTTATTCTGTCCACTACAGTCTTTCCACTATAGTCTTTCCTCTTTATTCTGTCCACTACAGTCTTTCCACTTTAGTCTTTCCACTATTCTCTGTCCACTATAGTCTCTCCACTATAGTCTTTCCACTATAGTCCTTCCACTTTAGTCTTTCCACTATTCTCTGTCCACTTTATTCTTTCCACTATACTCTCCACTTTATTCTGTCCACTACAGTCTTTCCACTATAGTCTTTCCACTATTCTCTGTCCACTTTAGTCTTTCCACTTTAGTCTTTCCACTATAGTCTCCACTTTATTCTGTCCACTACAGTCTCTCCACTATAGTCTTTCCACTATAGTCTGTCCACTTTAGTCTTTCCACTATTCTCTGTCCACTTTATTCTTTCCACTGTACTCTCCACTTTATTCTGTCCACTACCGTATTTCCACTATAGTCTGTCCACTTTAGTCAGTCCACTTTAGTCTTTCCACTATCGTCTGTCCACTTTAGTCTTTCCACTATTCTCTGTCCACTTTAGTCTTTCCACTATAGTCTACACTTTATTCTGTCCACTACAGTCTTTCCACTATAGTCTTTCCTCTTTATTCTGTCCACTACAGTCTTTCCAGTTTAGTCTTTCCACTATTCTCTGTCCACTATAGTCTCTCCACTATAGTCTTTCCACTATAGTCTGTCCACTTTAGTCTTTCCACTATTCTCTGTCCACTTTATTCTTTCCACTATACTCTCCACTTTATTCTGTCCACTACAGTCTTTCCACTATAGTCTGTCCACTTTAGTCTTTCCACTATTCTCTGTCCACTATAGTCGTTCCACTATAGTCTCCACTTTATTCTGTCCACTACAGTCTCTCCACTATAGTCTCCACTTTATTCTGCCCACTACAGTCTTTCCACTATAGTCTGTCCACTTTAGTCTTTCCACTATGGTCTCCAATTTATTCTGTCCACTACAGTCTTTCCACTATAGTCTTTCCACTATAGTCTGTCCACTTTAGTCTTTCCACTTCAGTTTTTCCACTTTAGTCCGTCCACTTTAGTCTTTCCACTATAGTCTGTCCACTTTAGTCTTTCCACTTTAGTCTTTAAACTTTATTCTTTCCACTTCAGTGTGTACACTTTAGTCTGTCCACTGAGTCTTTCAACTTCAGTCTTTCCACTATAGTCTGTCCACTTTAGTCTTTCCACTTTAGTCTTTCCACTATAGTCTCCACTTTATTCTGTCCACTACAGATGTTCCACTATAGTCTTTCCACTATAGTCTGTCCACTTTAGTCTTTCCACTATTCTCTGTCCACTTTAGTCTTTCCACTATAGTCTCCACTTTATTCTGTCCACTACAGTCTCTCCACTATAGTCTTTCCACTATAGTCTTTCCACTATAGTCTGTCAACTTTAGTCTTTCCACTATTCTCTGTCCACTTTAGGCTTTCCACTATAGTCTCCATTTTATTCTGTCCACTACAGTCTTTCCACTATTGTCTTTCCACTATAGTCTGTCCACTTTAGTCTTTCCACTTTAGTCTATCCACTATACTCTCCACTTTATTCTGTCCACTACAGTCTTTCCACTTTAGTCTTGCCACTATTCTCTGTCCACTTTAGTCTTTCCACTTTAGTCTTTCCACTATAGTCTCCACTTTATTCCGTCCACTACAGTCTTTCCACTATAGTCTGTCCACTTTAGTCTTTCCACTATTCTCTGTCCACTTTAGTCTTTCCCCTATAGTCTCCACTTTAGTCTTTCCACTATTCTCTGTCCACTTTAGTCTTTCCACTATAGTCTCTACTTTATTCTGCCCACTACAGTCTTTCCACTATAGTTTTTCCACTATAGTCTGTCCACTTAAGTCTTTCCACTTTAGTCTTTCCACTATAGTCTTTCCACTTCAGTCCGTCCACTTTAGTCTTTCCACTATAGTCTGTCCACTTTAGTTTTTTCACTATAGTCTTTCCACTTTAGTCTGTCCACTTAGTCTTTCCACTTCAGTCTTTCCACTATAGTCTGTCCACTTTAGTCTTTCCACTTTAGTCTTTACACTATAGTCTCCACTTTATTCTGTCCACTGCAGTCTTTCCACTTTAGTCTTTCCACTATTCTCTGTCCACTTTAGTCTTTCCACTATAGTCTCCACTTTTTTATGTCCACTACAGTCTTTCCATTGTAGTCTTTCCACTATAGTCTGTCCACTTTATTCTTTCCACTATTCTCTGTCCACTTTAGTCTTTCCACTATAGTCTACACTTTATTCTGTCCACTACAGTCTTTCCACTATAGTCTGTCCACTTTAGTCTTTCCACTTTAGTCTTTCCACTATAGTCTCCACTTTATTCTGTCCACTACAGTCTTTCCACTATAGTCTTTCCACTATAGTCTGTCCACTTTAGTCTTTCCACTATTCTCTGTCCACTTTAGTCTTTCCACTATAGTCTCCACTTTATTCTGTCCACTACAGTCTTTCCACTATAATCTTTCCACTATAGTCTGTCCACTTTAGTCTTTCCACTTTAGTCTTTCCACTATTCTCTGTCCACTTTAGTATTTCCACTTTAGTCTTTCCACTATAGTCTCCACTTTATTCTGTCCACACAGTCTCTCCACTACAGTCTTTCCACAATAGTCTGTCCACTTTAGTCTTTCCACTATTCTCTGTCAACTTTAGTCTTTCCACTTTAGTCTTTCCATTTTGTCTGTCCACTTTAGTCTTTCCAGTATAGTCTGTCCACTTAGTCTTTCAACTATTCTCTGTCCACTTTAGTCTTTCCACTATAGTCTCCACTTTATTCTGTCCACTACAGTCTTTCCACTATAGTTTTTCCACTATAGTCTGTCCACTTTAGTCTTTCCACTTTATTCTGTCCACTACAGTCTTTCCACTTTAGTCTTTCCACTATTCTCTGTCCACTTTAGTCTTTCCACTTTAGTCTTTCCACTATAGTCTCCACTTTATTCTGTCCACTACAGTCTCTCCACTATAGTCTTTCCACTATAGTCTGTCCACTTTAGTCTTTCCACTATTCTCTGTCCACTTTATTATTTCCACTGTACTCTCCACTTTATTCTGTCCACTACCGTATTTCCACTATAGTCTGTCCAGTTTAGTCAGTCCACTTTAGTCTTTCCACTATCGTCTGTCCACTTTAGTCTTTCCACTATTCTCTGTCCACTTTAGTCTTTCCACTATAGTCTACACTTTATTCTGTCCACTACAGTCTTTCCACTATAGTCTTTCCTCTTTATTCTGTCCACTACAGTCTTTCCACTTTAGTCTTTCCACTATTCTCTGTCCACTATAGTCTCTCCACTATAGTCTTTCCACTATAGTCTGTCCACTTTAGTCTTTCCACTATTCTCTGTCCACTTTATTCTTTCCACTATACTCTCCACTTTATTCTGTCCACTACAGTCTTTCCACTATAGTCTGTCCACTTTAGTCTTTCCACTTTAGTCTTTCCACTTTAGTCTTTCCACTTTAACCTTTCCACTATAGTCTGTCCACTTTAGTCTTTCCACTATTCTCTGTCCACTATAGTCTTTCCACTATAGTCTCCACTTTATTCTGTCCACTACAGTCTCTCCACTATAGTCTTTCCACTATAGTCCGTCCACTTTAGTCTTTCCACTATTCTCTGTCCACTTTATTCTTTCCACTATACTCTCCACTTTATTCTGTCCACTACAGTGTTTCCACTATAGTCTGTCCACTTTAGTCTTTCCACTTTAGTCTTTCCATTTTAGTCTGTCCACTTTAGTCTTTCCACTATAGTCTGTCCACTTTAGTGTTTCCAGTATTCTCTGTCCACTTTAGTCTTTCCACTATAGTCTCCACTTTATTCTGTCCAAGACAGTCTCTCCACTATAGTCTTTCCACTATAGTCTGTCCACTTTAGTCTTTCCACTATTCTCTGTCAACTTTATTCTTTCCACTATTCTCTCCACTTTATTCTGTCCACTACAGTCTCTCCACTATAGTCTTTCCACTATAGTCTGTCCACTTTAGTCTTTCCACTATTCTCTGTCCACTTTATTCTTTCCACTATACTCTCCACTTTATTCTGTCCACTACAGTGTTTCCACTATAGTCTGTCCACTTTAGTCTTTCCACTTTAGTCTTTCCATTTTAGTCTGTCCACTTTAGTCTTTCCACTATAGTCTGTCCACTTTAGTCTTTCCACTATTCTCTGTCCACTTTAGTCTTTCCACTATAGTCTCCACTTTATTCTGTCCACTACAGTCTCTCCACTATAGTCTTTCCACTATAGTCTGTCCACTTTAGTCTTTCCACTATTCTCTGTCAACTTTATTCTTTCCACTATACTCTCCACTTTATTCTGTCCACTACAGTATTTCCACTATAGTCTGTCCACTTTAGTCTTTCCACTATTCTCTATCCACTTTAGTCTTTCCACTATAGTCTCCACTTTATTCTGTCCACTACAGTCTTTCCACTATAGTCTTTCCACTTTATTCTGTCCACTACAGTCTTTCCACTATAGTCTGTCCACTTTAGTCTTTCCACTTTATTCTTTCCACTTTAGTCTTTCCACTTTAGTCTTTCCACTTTATTCTTTCCACTTCAGTGTGTACACTTTAGTCTGTCCACTGAGTCTTTCAACTTCAGTCTTTCCACTATAGTCTGTCCACTTTAGTTTTTCCACTTTAGTCTTTCCACTATAGTCTCCACTTTATTCTGTCCACTACAGTTTTTCCACTATAGTCTTTCCACTATAGTCTGTCCACTTTAGTCTTTCCACTATTCTCTGTCCACTTTAGTCTTTCCACTATAGTCTCCACTTTATTCTGTCCACTACAGTCTTTCCACTATAGTCTTTCCACTATAGTCTTTCCACTATAGTCTGTCAACTTTAGTCTTTCCACTATTCTCTGTCCACTTTAGGCTTTCCACTATAGTCCCCATTTTATTCTGTCAACTACAGTCTTTCCACTATAGTCTTTCCACTATAGTCTGTCCCCTTTAGTCTTTCCACTTTAATCTATCCACTATCCTCTCCACTTTCTTCTGTCCACTACAGTCTTTCCACTTTAGTCTTTCCACTATTCTCTGTCCACTTTAGTCTTTCCACTTTAGTCTTTCCACTATAGTCTCCACTTTATTCCGTCCACTACAGTCTTTCCACTATAGTCTTTCCACTTTAGTCTTTCCACTATAGTCTCCACTTTATTCCGTCCACTACAGTCTTTCCACTATAGTCTTTCCACTTTAGTCTTTCCACTATAGTCTCCACTTTATTCTGCCCACTACAGTCTTTCCACTATAGTCTTTCCACTATAGTCTGTCCACTTAAGTCTTTCCACTTTAGTCTTTCCACTATAGTCTTTCCACTTCAGTCCGTCCACTTTAGTCTTTCCACTATAGTCTGTCCACTTTAGTTTTTTCACTATAGTCTTTCCACTTTAGTCTGTCCACTACAGTCTTTCCACTATAGTCTGTCCACTTTAGTCTTTCCACTTTAGTCTTTCCACTTTAGTCTGTCCACTTTAGTCTTTCAACTATAGTCTGTCCACTTTAGATTTTCCGCTATTCTCTGCCCACTTTAGTCTTTCCACTATAGTCTCCACTTTATTCTGCCCACTACAGTCTTTCCACTATAGTCTTTCCACTATAGTCTGTCCACTTTAGTCTTTCCACTATGGTCTCCAATTTATTCTGTCCACTACAGTCTTTCCACTATAGTCTTTCCACTATAGTCTGTCCACTTTAGTCTTTCCACTTCAGTTTTTCCACTTTAGTCTGTCCACTTTAGTCTTTCCACTATAGTCTGTCCACTTTAGTCTTTCCACTTTAGTCTTTAAACTTTATTCTTTCCACTTCAGTGTGTACACTTTAGTCTGTTCACTGAGTCTTTCAACTTCAGTCTTTCCACTATAGTCTGTCCACTTTAGTCTTTCCACTTTAGTCTTTCCACTATAGTCTCCACTTTATTCTGTCCACTACAGATTTTCCACTATAGTCTTTCCACTATAGTCTGTCCACTTTAGTCTTTCCACTATTCTCTGTCCACTTTAGTCTTTCCACTATAGTCTCCACTTTATTCTGTCCACTACAGTCTCTCCACTATAGTCTTTCCACTATAGTCTTTCCACTATAGTCTGTCAACTTTAGTCTTTCCACTATTCTCTGTCCACTTTAGGCTTTCCACTATAGTCTCCATTTTATTCTGTCCACTACAGTCTTTCCACTATTGTCTTTCCACTATAGTCTGTCCACTTTAGTCTTTCCACTTTAGTCTATCCACTATACTCTCCACTTTATTCTGTCCACTACAGTCTTTCCACTTTAGTCTTTCCACTATTCTCTGTCCACTTTAGTCTTTCCACTTTAGTCTTTCCACTATAGTCTCCACTTTATTCCGTCCACTACAGTCTTTCCACTATAGTCTGTCCACTATAGTCTTTCCACTATTCTCTGTCCACTTTAGTCTTTCCCCTATAGTCTCCACTTTAGTCTTTCCACTATAGTCTCCACTTTATTCTGCCCACTACAGTCTTTCCACTATAGTCTTTCCACTATAGTCTGTCCACTTAAGTCTTTCCACTTTAGTCTTTCCACTATAGTCTTTCCACTTCAGTCCGTCCACTTTAGTCTTTCCACTATAGTCTGTCCACTTTAGTTTTTTCACTATAGTCTTTCCACTTTAGTCTGTCCACTTAGTCTTTCCACTTCAGTCTTTCCACTATAGTCTGTCCACTTTAGTCTTTCCACTTTAGTCTTTACACTATAGTCTCCACTTTATTCTGTACACTACAGTCTTTCCACTTTAGTCTTTCCACTATTCTCTGTCCACTTTAGTCTTTCCACTATAGTCTCCACTTTATTATGTCCACTACAGTCTTTCCACTGTAGTCTTTCCACTATAGTCTGTCCACTTTATTCTTTCCACTATTCTCTGTCCACTTTAGTCTTTCCACTATAGTCTACACTTTATTCTGTCCACTACAGTCTTTCCACTATAGTCTGTCCACTTTAGTCTTTCCACTTTAGTTTTTCCACTTTAGTCTGTCCACTTCAGTCTTTCCACTATAATCTGTCCACTTTAGTCTTTCCACTTTAGTCTTTCCACTATAGTCTCCACTTTATTCTGTCCACTACAGTCTTTCCACTATAGTCTTTCCACTATAGTCTGTCAACTTTAGTCTTTCCACTATTCTCTGTCCACTTTAGGCTTTCCACTATAGTCTCCACTTTATTCTGTCCACTACAGTCTTTCCACTATAATCTTTCCACTATAGTCTGTCCACTTTAGTCTTTCCACTTTAGTCTTTCCACTATTCTCTGTCCACTTTAGTATTTCCACTTTAGTCTTTCCACTATAGTCTCCACTTTATTCTGTCCACACAGTCTCTCCACTACAGTCTTTCCACAATAGTCTGTCCACTTTAGTCTTTCCACTATTCTCTGTCCACTTTAGTCTTTCCACTTTAGTCTTTCCATTTTGTCTGTCCACTTTAGTCTTTCCAGTATAGTCTGTCCACTTAGTCTTTCAACTATTCTCTGTCCACTTTAGTCTTTCCACTATAGTCTCCACTTTATTCTGTCCACTACAGTCTTTCCACTATAGTTTTTCCACTATAGTCTGTCCACTTTAGTCTTTCCACTTTATTCTGTCCACTACAGTCTTTCCACTTTAGTCTTTCCACTATTCTCTGTCCACTTTAGTCTTTCCACTTTAGTCTTTCCACTATAGTCTCCACTTTATTCTGTCCACTACAGTCTCTCCACTATAGTCTTTCCACTATAGTCTGTCCACTTTAGTCTTTCCACTATTCTCTGTCCACTTTATTCTTTCCACTGTACTCTCCACTTTATTCTGTCCACTACCGTATTTCCACTATAGTCTGTCCACTTTAGTCAGTCCACTTTAGTCTTTCCACTATCGTCTGTCCACTTTAGTCTTTCCACTATTCTCTGTCCACTTTAGTCTTTCCACTATAGTCTACACTTTATTCTGTCCACTACAGTCTTTCCACTATAGTCTTTCCTCTTTATTCTGTCCACTACAGTCTTTCCACTTTAGTCTTTCCACTATTCTCTGTCCACTATAGTCTCTCCACTATAGTCTTTCCACTATAGTCTGTCCACTTTAGTCTTTCCACTATTCTCTGTCCACTTTATTCTTTCCACTATACTCTCCACTTTATTCTGTCCACTACAGTCTTTCCACTATAGTCTGTCCACTTTAGTCTTTCCACTATAGTCTGTCCACTTTAGTCTTTCCACTTTAGTCTTTCCATTTTAGTCTGTCCACTTTAGTCTTTCCACTATAGTCTGTCCACTTTAGTCTTTCCACTATTCTCTGTCCACTTTAGTCTTTCCACTATAGTCTCCACTTTATTCTGTCCACTACAGTCTCTCCACTATAGTCTTTCCACTATAGTCTGTCCACTTTAGTCTTTCCACTATTCTCTGTCAACTTTATTCTTTCCACTATACTATCCACTTTATTCTGTCCACTACAGTATTTCCACTATAGTCTGTCAACTTTAGTCTGTCCACTTTAGTTTTTCCACTATAGTCTGTCCACTTTAGTCTTTCCACTATTCTCTATCCACTTTAGTCTTTCCACTATAGTCTCCACTTTATTCTGTCCACTACAGTCTTTCCACTATAGTCTTTCCACTTTATTCTGTCCACTACAGTCTTTCCACTATAGTCTGTCCACTTTAGTCTTTCCACTTTAGTCTTTCCACTTTAGTCTTTCCACTTTAGTCTTTCCACTTTATTCTTTCCACTTCAGTGTGTACACTTTAGTCTGTCCACTGAGTCTTTCAACTTCAGTCTTTCCACTATAGTCTGTCCACTTTAGTTTTTCCACTTTAGTCTTTCCACTATAGTCTCCACTTTATTCTGTCCACTACAGTTTTTCCACTATAGTCTTTCCACTATCGTCTGTCCACTTTAGTCTTTCCACTATTCTCTGTCCACTTTAGTCTTTCCACTATAGTCTCCACTTTATTCTGTCCACTACAGTCTTTCCACTATAGTCTTTCCACTATAGTCTTTCCACTATAGTCTGTCAACTTTAGTCTTTCCACTATTCTCTGTCCACTTTAGGCTTTCCACTATAGTCCCCATTTTATTCTGTCAACTACAGTCTTTCCACTATAGTCTTTCCACTATAGTCTGTCCCCTTTAGTCTTTCCACTTTAATCTATCCACTATCCTCTCCACTTTCTTCTGTCCACTACAGTCTTTCCACTTTAGTCTTTCCACTATTCTCTGTCCACTTTAGTCTTTCCACTTTAGTCTTTCCACTATAGTCTCCACTTTATTCCGTCCACTACAGTCTTTCCACTATAGTCTTTCCCCTATAGTCTCCACTTTAGTCTTTCCACTATTCTCTGTCCACTTTAGTCTTTCCACTATAGTCTACACTTTATTCTGCCCACTACAGTCTTTCCACTATAGTCTTTCCACTATAGTCTGTCCACTTAAGTCTTTCCACTTTAGTCTTTCCACTATAGTCTTTCCACTTCAGTCCGTCCACTTTAGTCTTTCCACTATAGTCTGTCCACTTTAGTTTTTTCACTATAGTCTTTCCACTTTAGTCTGTCCACTTAGTCTTTCCACTTCAGTCTTTCCACTATAGTCTGTCCACTTTAGTCTTTCCACTTTAGTCTTTACACTATAGTCTCCACTTTATTCTGTCCACTACAGTCTTTCCACTTAAGTCTTTCCACTATTCTCTGTCCACTTTAGTCTTTCCACTATAGTCTCCACTTTATTCTGTCCACTACAGTCTTTCCACTGTAGTCTTTCCAATATAGTCTGTCCACTTTATTCTTTCCAATATTCTCTGTCCACTTTAGTCTTTCCACTGTAGTCTACACTTTATTCTGTCCACTACAGTCTTTCCACTATAGTCTTTCCACTATAGTCTGTCCACTTTAGTCTTTCCACTTTAGTTTTTCCACTTTAGTCTGTCCACTTCAGTCTTTCCACTATAGTCTGTCCACTTTAGTCTTTCCACTTTAGTCTTTCCACTATAGTCTCCACTTTATTCTGTCCACTACAGTCTTTCCACTATAGTCTTTCCACTATAGTCTGTCCACTTTAGTCTTTCCACTATTCTCTGTCCACTTTAGTCTTTCCACTATAGTCTCCATTTTATTCTGTCCACTACAGTCTTTCCACTATAATCTTTCCACTATAGTCTGTCCACTTTAGTCTTTCCACTTTAGTCTTTCCACTATTCTCTGTCCACTTTAGTATTTCCACTTTAGTCTTTCCACTATAGTCTCCACTTTATTCTGTCCACACAGTCTCTCCACTACAGTCTTTCCACAATAGTCTGTCCACTTTAGTCTTTCCACTATTCTCTGTCCACTTTAGTCTTTCCACTTTAGTCTTTCCATTTTGTCTGTCCACTTTAGTCTTTCCAGTATAGTATGTCCACTTAGTCTTTCAACTATTCTCTGTCAACTTTAGTCTTTCCACTATAGTCTCCACTTTATTCTGTCCACTACAGTCTTTCCACTATAGTTTTTCCACTATAGTCTGTCCACTTTAGTCTTTCCACTTTATTCTGTCCACTACAGTCTTTCCACTTTAGTCTTTCCACTATTCTCTGTCCACTTTAGTCTTTCCACTATAGTCTGCACTTTATTCTGTCCACTACAGTCTCTCCACTATAGTCTTTCCACTATAGTCTGTCCACTTTAGTCTTTCCACTATTCTCTGTCCACTTTATTCTTTCCACTGTACTCTCCACTTTATTCTGTCCACTACAGTATTTCCACTATAGTCTGTCCACTTTAGTCTGTCCACTTTAGTCTTTCCACTATCGTCTGTCCACTTTAGTCTTTCCACTATTCTCTGTCCACTTTAGTCTTTCCACTATAGTCTACACTTTATTCTGTCCACTAAAGTCTTTCCACTATAGTCTTTCCTCTTTATTCTGTCCACTACAGTCTTTCCACTTTAGTCTTTCCACTATTCTCTGTCCACTTTATTCTTTCCACTATACTCTCCACTTTATTCTGTCCACTACAGTCTTTCCACTATAGTCTGTCCGCTTTCGTCTGTCCACTTTCGTCTTTCCACTTTAGTCTTTCCACTTTAGTCTTTCCACTTTAGTCTTTCCACTATAGTCTGTCCACTTTAGTCTTTCCACTATAGTCTGTCCACTTTAGTCTTTCCACTATTCTCTGTCCACTATAGTCTTTCCACTATAGTCTCCACTTTATTCTGTCCACTACAGTCTCTCCACTATAGTCTTTCCACTATAGTCTGTCCACTTTAGTCTTTCCACTATTCTCTGTCCACTTTATTCTTTCCACTATACTCTCCACTTTATTCTGTCCACTACAGTGTTTCCACTATAGTCTGTCCACTTTAGTCTTTCCACTTTAGTCTTTCCATTTTAGTCTGTCCACTTTAGTCTTTCCACTATAGTCTGTCCACTTTAGTCTTTCCACTATTCTCTGTCCACTTTAGTCTTTCCACTATAGTCTCCACTTTATTCTGTCCACTACAGTCTCTCCACTATAGTCTTTCCACTATAGTCTGTCCACTTTAGTCTTTCCACTATTCTCTGTCCACTTTATTCTTTCCACTATACTCTCCACTTTATTCTGTCTACTACAGTATTTCCACTATAGTCTGTCCACTTTAGTCTGTCCACTTTAGTCTTTCCACTATAGTCTGTCCACTTTAGTCTTTCCACTATTCTCTATCCACTTTAGTCTTTCCACTATATTCTCCACTTTATTCTGTCCACTACAGTCTTTCCACTATAGTCTTTCCACTTTATTCTGTCCACTACAGTCTTTCCACTATAGTCTGTCCACTTTAGTCTTTCCACTTTAGTCTTTCCACTTTAGTCTGTCCACTTTAGTCTTTCAACTATAGTCTGTCCACTTTAGTATTTCCACTATTCTCTGCCCACTTTAGTCTTTCCACTATAGTCTCCACTTTATTCTGCCCACTACAGTCTTTCCACTATAGTCTTTCCACTACAGTCTTTCCACTATAGTCTTTCCACTATAGTCTGTCCACTTTAGTCTTTCCACTATGGTCTCCAATTTATTCTGTCCACTACAGTCTTTCCACTATAGTCTTTCCACTATAGTCTGTCCACTTTAGTCTTTCCACTTCAGTTTTTCCACTTTAGTCTGTCCACTTTAGTCTTTCCACTATAGTCTGTCCACTTTAGTCTTTCCACTTTAGTCTTTAAACTTTATTCTTTCCACTTCAGTGTGTACACTTTAGTCTGTCCACTGAGTCTTTCAACTTCAGTCTTTCCACTATAGTCTGTCCACTTTAGTCTTTCCACTTTAGTCTTTCCACTATAGTCTCCACTTTATTCTGTCCACTACAGATTTTCCACTATAGTCTTTCCACTATAGTCTGTCCACTTTAGTCTTTCCACTATTCTCTGTCCACTTTAGTCTTTCCACTATAGTCTCCACTTTATTCTGTCCACTACAGTCTCTCCACTATAGTCTTTCCACTATAGTCTTTCCACTATAGTCTGTCAACTTTAGTCTTTCCACTATTCTCTGTCCACTTTAGGCTTTCCACTATAGTCTCCATTTTATTCTGTCCACTACAGTCTTTCCACTATTGTCTTTCCACTATAGTCTGTCCACTTTAGTCTTTCCACTTTAGTCTATCCACTATACTCTCCACTTTATTCTGTCCACTACAGTCTTTCCACTTTAGTCTTTCCACTATTCTCTGTCCACTTTAGTCTTTCCACTATAGTCTCCACTTTAATCCGTCCACTACAGTCTTTCCACTATAGTCTTTCCACTATAGTCTGTCCACTCTAGTCTTTCCACTATTCTCTGTCCACTTTAGTCTTTTAAACTTTATTCTTTCCACTTCAGTGTGTACACTTTAGTCTGTTCACTGAGTCTTTCAACTTCAGTCTTTCCACTATAGTCTGTCCACTTTAGTCTTTCCACTTTAGTCTTTCCACTATAGTCTCCACTTTATTCTGTCCACTACAAATTTTCCACTATAGTCTTTCCACTATAGTCTGTTCACTTTAGTCTTTCCACTATTCTCTGTCCACTTTAGTCTTTCCACTATAGTCTCCACTTTATTCTGTCCACTACAGTCTTTCCACTATAGTCTTTCCACTATAGTCTTTCCACTATAGTCTGTCAACTTTAGTCTTTCCACTATTCTCTGTCCACTTTAGGCTTTCCACTATAGTCTCCATTTTATTCTGTCCACTACAGTCTTTCCACTATTGTCTTTCCACTATAGTCTGTCCACTTTAGTCTTTCCACTTTAGTCTATCCACTATACTCTCCAATTTATTCTGTCCACTACAGTCTTTCCACTTTAGTCTTTCCACTATTCTCTGTCCACTTTAGTCTTTCCACTATAGTCTCCACTTTATTCCGTCCACTACAGTCTTTCCACTAAAGTCTTTCCACTATAGTCTGTCCACTTTAGTCTTTCCACTATTCTCTGTCCACTTTAGTCTTTCCCCTATAGTCTCCACTTTATTCTGTCCACTACATTCTTTCCACTTTAGTTTTTCCACTATAGTCTTTCCACTTTAGTCTGTCCACTTAGTCTTTGAACTTCAGTCTTTCCACTATAGTCTGTCCACTTTAGTCTTTCCACTTTAGTCTTTACACTATAGTCCCCACTTTATTCTGTCCACTACAGTCTTTCCAGTTTAGTCTTTCCACTATTCTCTGTCCACTTTAGTCTTTCCACTATAGTCTCCACTTTATTCTGTCCACTACAGTCTTTCCACTGTAGTCTTTCCACTATAGTCTGTCAACTTTATTCTTTCCACTATTCTCTGTCCACTTTAGTCTTTCCACTATAGTCTACACTTTATTCTGTCCACTACAGTCTTTCCACTACAGTCTTTCCACTATAGTCTGTCCACTTTAGTCTTTCCACTTTAGTTTTTCCACTTTAGTCTGTCCACTTCAGTCTTTCCACTATAGTCTGTCCACTTTAGTCTTTCCACTTTAGTCTTTCCACTATAGTCTCCACTTTATTCTGTCCACTACAGTCTTTCCACTATAGTCTTTCCACTATAGTCTGTCCACTTTAGTCTTTCCACTATTCTCTGTCCACTTTAGTCTTTCCACTATAGTCTCCACTTTATTCTGTCCACTACAGTCTTTCCACTATAATCTTTCCACTATTGTCTGTCCACTTTAGTCTTTCCACTTTAGTCTTTCCACTATTCTCTGTCCACTTTAGTATTTCCACTTTAGTCTTTCCACTATAGTCTCCACTTTATTCTGTAAACACAGTCTCTCCACTATAGTCTTTCCACTATAGTCTGTCCACTTTAGTCTTTCCACTATTCTCTGTCCACTTTAGTCTTTCCACTTTCGTCTTTCCATTTTGTCTGTCCACTTTAGTCTTTCCAGTATAGTCTGTCCACTTAGTCTTTCCACTATTCTGTGTCCACTTTAGTCTTTCCACTATAGTCTCCACTTTATTCTGTCCACTACAGTCTTTCCACTATAGTTTTCCACTATAGTCTGTCCACTTTAGTCTTTCCACTTTATTCTGTCCACTACAGTCTTTCCACTTTAGTCTTTCCACTATTCTCTGTCCACTTTAGTCTTTCCACTTTAGTCTTTCCACGATAGTCTCCACTTTATTCTGTCCACTACAGTCTCTCCACTATAGTCTTTCCACTATAGTCTGTCCACTTTAGTCTTTCAACTATTCTCTGTCCACTTAATTCTTTCCACTGTACTCTCCACTTTATTCTGTCCACTACAGTATTTCCACTATAGTCTGTCCACTTTAGTCTGTCCACTTTAGTATTTCCACTATAGTCTGTCCACTCTAGTCTTTCCACTATTCTCTGTCCACTTTAGTCTTTCCACTATAGTCTACACTTTATTCTGTCCACTACAGTCTTTCCACTATAGTCTTTCCTCTTTATTCTGTCCACTACAGTCTTTCCACTTTAGTCTTTCCACTATTCTCTGTCCACTTTAGTCTTTCCACTTTAGTCTTTCCACTATAGTCTCCACTTTATTCTGTCCACTAGAGTCTCTCCAATATAGTCTTTCCACTATAGTCTGTCCACTTTAGTCTTTCCACTATTCTCTGTCCACTTTATTCTTTCCACTATACTCTCCACTTTATTCTGTCCACTACAGTCTTTCCACTATAGTCTGTCCACTTTAGTCTTTCTACTTTAGTCTTTCCACTTTAGTCTTTCCACTTTAGTCTTTCCACTATAGTCTGTCCACTTTAGACTTTCCACTATTCTCTGTCCACTTTAGTCTTTCCACTATAGTCTCCACTTTATTCTGTCCACTACAGTCTTTCCACTATAATCTTTCCACTATAGTCTGTCCACTTTAGTCTTTCCACTATTCTCTGTCCACTTTAGTATTTCCACTTTAGTCTTTCCACTATAGTCTCCACTTTATTCTGTCCACACAGTCTCTCCACTACAGTCTTTCCACTATAGTCTGTCCACTTTAGTCTTTCCACTATTCTCTGTCCACTTTCGTCTTTCCACTTTAGTCTTTCCATTTTGTCTGTCTACTTTAGTCTTTCCAGTATAGTCTGTCCACTTAGTCTTTCCACTATTCTCTGTCCACTTTAGTCTTTCCACTATAGTCTCCACTTCATTCTGTCCACTACAGTCTTTCCAGTATAGTTTTTCCACTATAGTCTGTCCACTTTAGTCTTTCCACTTTATTCTGTCCACTACAGTCTTTCCACTTTAGTCTTTCCACTATTCTCTGTCCACTTTAGTCCTTCCACTTTAGTCTTTCCACTATAGTCTGCACTTTATTCTGTCCACTACAGTCTCTCCACTATAGTCTTTCCACTATAGTCTGTCCACTTTAGTCTTTCCACTATTCTCTGTCCACTTTATTCTTTCCACTGTACTCTCCACTTTATTCTGTCCACTACAGTATTTCCACTATAGTCTGTCCACTTTAGTCTGTCCACTTTAGTCTTTCCACTATCGTCTGTCCACTTTAGTCTTTCCACTATTCTCTGTCCACTTTAGTCTTTCCACTATAGTCTACACTTTATTCTGTCCACTAAAGTCTTTCCACTATAGTCTTTCCTCTTTATTCTGTCCACTACAGTCTTTCCACTTTAGTCTTTCCACTATTCTCTGTCCACTATAGTCTCTCCACTATAGTCTTTCCACTATAGTCTGTCCACTTTAGTCTTTCCACTATTCTCTGTCCACTTTATTCTTTCCACTATACTCTCCACTTTATTCTGTCCACTACAGTCTTTCCACTATAGTCTGTCCACTTTCGTCTTTCCACTTTAGTCTTTCCACTTTAGTCTTTCCACTTTAGTCTTTCCACTATAGTCTGTCCACTTTAGTCTTTCCACTATAGTCTGTCCACTTTAGTCTTTCCACTATTCTCTGTCCACTATAGTCTTTCCACTATAGTCTCCACTTTATTCTGTCCACTACAGTCTCTCCACTATAGTCTTTCCACTATAGTCTGTCCACTTTAGTCTTTCCACTATTCTCTGTCCACTTTATTCTTTCCACTATACTCTCCACTTTATTCTGTCCACTACAGTGTTTCCACTATAGTCTGTCCACTTTAGTCTTTCCACTTTAGTCTTTCCATTTTAGTCTGTCCACTTTAGTCTTTCCACTATAGTCTGTCCACTTTAGTCTTTCCACTATTCTCTGTCCACTTTAGTCTTTCCACTATAGTCTCCACTTTATTCTGTCAACTACAGTCTCTCCACTATAGTCTTTCCACTATAGTCTGTCCACTTTAGTCTTTCCACTATTCTCTGTCCACTTTATTCTTTCCACTATACTCTCCACTTTATTCTGTCCACTACAGTATTTCCACTATAGTCTGTCCACTTTAGTCTGTCCACTTTAGTTTTTCCACTATAGTCTGTCCACTTTAGTCTTTCCACTATTCTCTATCCACTTTAGTCTTTCCACAATATTCTCCACTTTATTCTGTCCACTACAGTCTTTCCACTATAGTCTTTCCACTTTATTCTGTCCACTACAGTCTTTCCACTATAGTCTGTCCACTTTAGTCTTTCCACTTTAGTCTTTCCACTTTAGTCTGTCCACTTTAGTCTTTCAACTATAGTCTGTCCACTTTAGTCTTTCCACTATTCTTTGCCCACTTTAGTCTTTCCACTATAGTCTCCACTTTATTCTGCCCACTACAGTCTTTCCACTATAGTCTTTCCACTATAGTCTGTCCACTTTAGTCTTTCCACTATGGTCTCCCATTTATTCTGTCCACTACAGTCTTTCCACTATAGTCTTTCCACTATAGTCTGTCCACTTTAGTCTTTCCACTTCAGTTTTTCCACTTTAGTCTGTCCACTTTAGTCTTTCCACTATAGTCTGTCCACTTTAGTCTTTCCACTTTAGTCTTTAAACTTTATTCTTTCCACTTCAGTGTGTACACTTTAGTCTGTCCACTGAGTCTTTCAACTTCAGTCTTTCCACTATAGTCTGTCCACTTTAGTCTTTCCACTTTAGTCTTTCCACTATAGTCTCCACTTTATTCTGTCCACTACAGATTTTCCACTATAGTCTGTCCACTTTAGTCTTTCCACTATTCTCTGTCCACTTTAGTCTTTCCACTATAGTCTCCACTTTATTCTGTCCACTACAGTCTTTCCACTATAGTCTTTCCACTATAGTCTTTCCACTATAGTCTGTCAACTTTAGTCTTTCCACTATTCTCTGTCCACTTTAGGCTTTCCACTATAGTCTCCATTTTATTCTGTCCACTACAGTCTTTCCACTATTGTCTTTCCACTATAGTAGTATATAAAACCGGGTTCTACCCCACCCTCCCCCAAATTTCAAAACCCCATTTTAACATCGATTTCTTAAATTTTAACATGCTTTTTTCCGAAATTTCACCCTTTTTATAGATATTTGTATTTTCTTTTTTTCCAGATAAAGGTACCAAGAAATAGGAAATATTAACCTTTATACTACATATAAACTACTACTTTTTTTTTCGCTTTTTTCAATTTTTTATCCAAATACCCCCCAATTACTGAGTAAACAGTTCCAAGTCAACATATTGTTCCGAGTTCTTATTTACACGCAAAATAGGCTGTAAAATAAGATTGTTCTTTAGAAGTAACTCATCAGCAATTGCATTGTATCTCTGCGGTATAAACAGATCACACATCTTCTTGTTATGATTGATAACTACAACTAATTTGTCACCATATTTTGTCTTAGCCATTCTCATTTTAACGATGGTATATTTCAATCCTAATACCAATTGTTCTTTCTTGATTGTCTCATTATACTTGTTTGTTTTGATTGTATTCAAGACCTCCTTTTATTAGCGGCTGATTTTCTTTAATAAAAATCCAAATCACAAACTCACATACATATTTTTATTAATGATATCCAATGTAGCTTTTCTTTCATAATATAGAACACAGTAAATATTGTATGGTACGGGTTGAGGATCATTTAAAGTTATACTAATTTCAATATCAGCAGTGGTTCCATTATAAATATTTGACTCGTGCTTAGAAACATCGAAACAAAATAGTGGATATACTTCTTTAAATTCTTCGATATTGACTACACTACCAGTATCAAACGCTAATTGCTTATAACCCATGTGTATGTATCTGTTGTAAAGATACGAGTATGTGCATTTTTCCTCACTAAAGTCGCATTTGAGGGGTTCTTCTGGGTATTTATCCCCGTTAATTCTAACCTCTATATCCGTCAAATTCATATGATCAAACACCATATTATTCTTTTTTTGGTTGTTATGCTTTTCATTTTTCTGTAACATCACAACGATTTTCGTAGGACTATTTCTCTCAGACACAACTTTCCAGGTGTGTTCCTTATTCTGACTAACATCACTTTTATAAGTATTACAAGCTTCCCACATCAAATTATACTTTTTATCCTTTGCCAAACCCTTTTCCAATTGACTCATCATTTCAATACTAGGAGCTATAACAGGAATTTTCCAGGATAAATACTCAATGACGACTTTAATATTAGTATTTCCATTGTTTACAATCATATTATTATCATCATTTCTTCTTAGACATATTCTGTGTGATGCACCTCTAAAAAATCGTTTGTTTCCTTTCAAGAATCCAAACATCTCTGATAATGGTAAATACATATTAACTAATTTGCTGTCTTTAGTTCTATTATATCTCTTTTCAAATCCTTTATTATAATTGGGGTTAGGCTTAGAAGTGACATTCATATTTCCTGCTGTTAGTTTTCCTTCTGCAGGTACGGTAAATGAACTAGTTATAGGGTTGATATCAGTTCCTTGATTATAATCCTTATACCAGAAATGATTTCTAGCAGCACTTCTAGAGTAATCATCGGAGTATTCAATCAACTTTGTAACGGTAGTTGTAATACCAACATGATTAATTTTTTCAACTGGTGTATCGTTTATGACATACTCGGCGGTACTAAATAAATTAAATCCATTATTCGTCAACGTAGCGACATCAGTTGCAGCTATATTAGTTCCGTCAGCTTTAACTATCCTTACGCCTACCTCAAGATAACTTTCACTAGGATAGAACCAGGAATCTAATTTCTTTGTTACAAATTCAAACTCTGACTTATTGGATACATTCACATCTGTTTCTCGAATTTCTTTAAATTCATACTTGACCACTGTATCATCCACAAGTGGCTCATCAAATATGTTCCATTGCGGACTAATAATTTTATTTACTGCCATTTATATAAGAAGGAAATTATTCAATAAAAATCATTTCAGAATCTTTAACCCATTTCCAGTCATTAACGTTTTAATCAAGTCCTGACTTCTTTGATTTAAAATTCTTTTATTTGTACCTATAAGATCCTTCATCGATTTCTTATTTCCAATCACATCAATCAGTTCCTTCTTGTTGACATCAATCAAATCTTTTCCATATTCTATTGCTCTGTTTTTCAGCAGCTCAAATCTCGGTTTTATAATATTATTATACATTGACAATGCTCCATCTCTTATTTGTTTTGCTGACGTCTGGAATAACTGGGAATTAGCAATGTTTTTGAATATACTACCGATTCCACTTCCGTACTGCTTATTGTAAAGTAATCGTTTATTATTTAACAACATTTATAAGTAAATAATTTTATTTCAATAATCCTTTAAGCTTTTCTTAAATGCAGTACGTATCCTACGTTATCACCATTCAGATCAATCGGTCTTCCAAGCTAATCAGTTATTGTCATTCTCAACGAGTAAATAAAGTCTTTTGTGTTGATAGGAAGATATATTAATTGTCTAGGATTCTCAACAATTTGGCAACCCGGTTCAGTATTCGGAACAAATGTCCAAATGACATCTGATTTACTTTTGTTTACGATAGAACTGTTTACAAGAGAGCAGTGAATTTGAATTTTATCGACACTTCTTGTTATATTTGGAAGCTTTGTACCTTCATTGATTTTCTTAGAAATCTCAATATCCTTTTCAAAGCCTAAAATCTGACACAACTCACTATTAAATCTAAACACATATTTTTCTTGTAATACTATGACAAATCTCATAGATGCTGGATTGGATGAGATTACAATAGGACATTTATCTTTTGGTGTATCAAAATACTGACACAAAAAATAATTCAAACAATCATCGTTATACATCCCGTTAGGAATAGTAACATTCACCCATCCCCCCTCTTCATCTTTCCTGTATTGCAATGTATTATTCCCAAATTTATCACTTATATTATGCCACGAATACCACAAAGTACACTGATTCAAACCTATTTCATAATCCCAATTACGATTCAATTCGATTGGTTGACTAAATGTTATATCAATGATACTTTCATTACCTTCAATGTTTAACAACACCATTTATTAGAAATATTTTTTATATATTGAATTGTATTCTCTCTTGTTTAAGAATTTATTTCGCATTAACGAATCCAAAATATCAATAGCTTCATTTCTCACCTCATCAGATGTATTCCCGTTCACTCTACTACCTATCAAAGTGTACAATTTTTTAATCATTTCATCACAATTCATAAATATTCCAGTTCCTTGTTGTTTGATAAAGGGTCTACTAGATTGAATTTTTTTTAATCTATCCTTATAGTCTTGAATAAATAAAATAATTTTATCATACTTACTAGAACTACTTTTACTTTTCAAACCACCATAACTTTGACTTATAGGTGTTAATTCAGACAAAGCATCTTCTATATTCTCTGGGTTATCAAAGTAATAATTAGGCATCTCAAAATATTCTCCTTTATATCTTGTATGATTCTCTCTATATTTTACATTAAGTGCTTTTAATAACTCTTTATCAACACCTGGATCCATATCAACGTTTTTGATACTTGTTGGTAAATCTGGAGATGCTTCTAAAGCGGTCGATTGTGTTGACTGCGTTTCTACCTCTGAAACTGGAATCTGATATGGTTGTCTTTGTAAAGCTGATTTATACGGTTCACCTAATTGGAGAAGCCGGCTTCTTGAATTAATATCCACCTCCTCTAATTTTTCGATGATAGCTTCAGTGTTTTCTTGTAATTTTTTGATGGTATCTTTAGTGTTTTCTTTTTGTGCCGTAAAAACTGGAGCGTTTAATTCTGAAGCATATTCCCGAAACCCTGCTTTCTCCATCTCGTGTTGTTGAACTTGTTTTCTTTGGATTTCTCTGTTCTTAACTATACCCGATAACATATCACTCAAGCGTCTTGAATCCATTTAGAAACAAGTAATTTTATTTCATAATAAATTTTGAAAGTTCTTTTTCATAAAACCCTCCTTGAATTAATTCCCCACTTTTGTCAGATATTTCATAAGTAATGGGGGTGGTAGGTCTAACGGTTGCTATCTGGAATACTTAATTCGTGTAGTTAGGTAAATAACCTTTATCAAAAATACTTTTTTCTTTTTTAATTCTAACTAAATCTCCTACATTGTAATTTCCTGTGATTGTGTAGTCATCTGCTGGAGGAAACAAAGCATTGTAAACCTTTTTCTGATTTACCTTTTTACTAGCATCTACTGGTTTCATTTGTATTGAACGATGATAAGAGTTATTATAATTTCTAACAAATAAAGGTAAAATATCAATCCATTTAGTAGTGTTATTGTGAGTAAAATATTTCCATAACTTTTCTTTCAACGTTCTATTGAATCGTTCAACGATTTGCGCTTTCAATTCACTTTCAGATGCAAACCAGTGTATGTCGTTATTTTTCAAAAATGTTTGAACATTTCGCATTATAAATTCTTTACCTTTATCAGTTTGTATTTTTTTAGGAATTCTTTCTTTAAATTTATAACTGAATGCCTTGATTATTTCAGCACCCGTTTTATCTTTCAAAGGGACACACCAAGCATATTTACTAAAGCAATCAATAATAGTCAAGATGTAATTTGTTTTATTATTTTCTTTTTTATATTTCTGCATGTCAACTAAATCAGCTTGCCATTGCTCGTCTACATGGTGAACATACACTCGTCTCCTTTCAAAATTGTGATAGGAAGGTTTGTGTAAGGTATACACATTCTCATTTTGCAACACATTTTTTATTTTATCCTTGGAAACATTCACACCATTTTCTTTTAATTTTCTGTAAATATCATCAACACCTGAATAATTTGAATAATATGTATTTAAAATATCTTTTTCTGCGTCGAGGTTTTTTTTAAAAAGCGATTTTTCCTCGATCCGCAAATAACACAATTACCTTTCAGCATTGGAACATTATTTTTCTGTGACACTGCCTTAAACATTGATTCAGTATCAGTGCTCTTTTTACATTTCATACAATAAATCTCCATTTATTAGAAAACAATTTTTATAAACAAAAAGACAAGAGATGAATAAACTAAGAACTGCGCTTAATGTAGGAAATACAATGCAATCCACAGTTTAATTCATCTATATTCTGAACGGCAAGATTTTCATAAGCTATTTTTTTCTTTGAAGTTTTTAGATATTTAATTATTTCTTTTCCTGGGGGTATACCGAAAGAATCAAAAAATTCTACATAAGGATTATCAGGTAGATTACAGTACGCCACCCAGTGAGTTCCAGGCATTCCGAGTTTATCATAATTAACTACACCACATTCCGAATCGTTTATTTGTTTGGGTAGCGTATCTATAGAGAAAACACCTCTAAAATGTGGTATATCCCCTAATGCATCCATAATATCAAAATTGGTTAGAGGTCCTACTTTACTTTTGCTTCTTTTTTGATGTCCCCGTTTTTTGACTTCCTAGGCCTTCCCCGTACACCATGACCTACAACTTTTTGTGTTCCAGGAAGTGTAAGCGCACCACCTGTGTTGACATCATCGGTTTCCTTCTTAGGCCTTCCACGTCCCACGACTTTTTGTGTTCCAGGAAGTGTAAGCGCCCCACCTGTGTTGGTTATGTTATCCACCAATTTCTTACCAGCGAATGTACCCAAAGCAGCAGCTCCGCTTGTTAAAGCTGCCTTTCCAAGGGTAATTGCCAACGGTATTAGGAAAGGAAGTAATCCACCCTTTTGAATCGCTTCTTTCATCTGTTTGTATGATACATCAATATCACAGCCCTTATTATTCATTTTACATGTTTCAATTTTATCAATTTGTCGTTTACTTAAAAGTAACTTGACTGGTTCTCGTTCATTCTGTCTACTATGACTAACACGTATCTGACATTTTTGTTTAGCGCCAAAGCATTTCTTCAGCTTTCCTTTCTGAAGTTTTGACAAATAAACTGTATACTCCATTGTTTCAACCATTTATTAGAAAAATAATTTATCATATAAATTTATTTACCAGCCATCATTTTTTCTATTCTGGAAACGAATGGTTTGTCAACAGGTTTCTGCTCTAGAAGCCTTTTTAAAATGTTTACGATTGCTCTTTCAATATTATCGATATGGGTTTGTTGGTCAGCAATTTTTGTTAGAATAGTATTGCTAAGGGTTTGTTGGGTTTCGAGCTTTTTTTCCAAATCTAAAAGATATGTAATTAACGTTCCTAAATTAACAGCGTCATTTTTGTTTCTAGGGTCTTGAACATTTGTTATCAACTTGTTTTCAGCGTTAATTTCTTTATCATTAACTCGAATTATTTCTTTTACAAATAACCCTTTATCTTTAATCCGTACCAATAAATTATCAAGAGAATCATGTACAGCAGTTAATCTGTTGATATCTTCGCTAAAATACTGATTTATCCCCACTTGTTCTGCGGTAATTTCTTCTTTAAATTGGTTCAAAATAATAGTCATAGATCTGAAACTAATAGCGTCCTGGTCTGCTTTCGCATCCCCTAAATTAATAATTCTCTTATCCTGTAGATTAATATTACCGTTGTCATCAGTAACTTTCGATTCGTTACTAACCTTTTTTCCAACACTACCAAATGTATTCATTTATAATAGAAACAAATTATCCAGTAAGTTTTTCAAAGTTTTTTCTGTACTTCAGGGTTTTATCTTTTGTTTTTAAATCAATAAAGAAAAATCCGTAACCTTTAGTTGCAACCTCGAATTGTTTCAGAAAGTTCTCATTGTCTATATTAGATACATGATTTTGCCTGATTAATTTTACTTCTTTTGGATTAGAACACTGAAAGAATGCAAAATAATTACATTGAAGTCTTACAACCTTTGGTGTTTTATGATAGCTCTGTGATAAATAAACAATTGAAGCATTTTTCTTTCTTCCTCTTATGAATAAATCTTCTATTTTCTTCTGGTCTTTTTCAGTTACAAAATCGTCAAAGATAATCAAGTTTTGATAATTAGGGTCTAGGTCATCAACATCGACAATGTCATCAAGATTGTTACTTGTTGTTAAGACTTTCGATTTGCATTGTGACTCCAAAGTGGTCAAATTGGTTATAAGGTCTTGGTATTTATCTTCTTCAAGATCTTTTGCATACAAGTATATTCGGTTGAAACATAGATATTCGTAAATTAAATTCAAGAGTAAATTTGTTTTCCCTGTTCCTGAACTTCCACAAATTAATAACCTAAATGGCCACTGAGGTGCAAGTTCGTGCTTATTCTGATAGTTATTCTTTTCGCTGAAATCATACACTTTGATTGGAGCCTTTTCATTCATTTACTTATGAGGAATTTTTTATTATAAGATTTACCAACTAGGTACTTGAACTTTTTAACTAGGTAGTTGAATTTTTTAACTAGGTACTTGATTTTTTTAACTAGGTACTTGAAATTTTTAACTAGGTACTTGATTTTTTTAACTAGGTACTTGACTTTTTTAACTATATACTTGAATTTTATAAGTAGGTACTTGAAATTTTTAACTAGGTACTTGAATATTTATTGTTTGTAACCTAATGGAAAAGTTGTGAATTTATCACTGGATACAATCCTTTTATCATCCTTAGGATCTAGGGCTTTTTATTCTGTTTTTCTAGAAACATATTGTGTTTGTATGACCTTAAGTTGTACTGGGTTACTGAAAGGTTTCCAACGTTTCCAAACAGAACATCCTTGTAGTTTTGAATCGTAATTTTATCTTTCACTATGTTTGTTTTTATTCCTTTTAGTTTTTTGCTAGCTTTTGAAGGGTCTTGGTTGTCCTTTAAATAAGCATATACTTTCGACCGCAACCCAACAAACTCTGTCATCACTTGTCCTGCTAATTCATCTTTCATCATTCCTATCACTTTCTTGTTTACATTAGGAAACCCGTATGGATTATCTTTCGCATAATCAGATGTATCGAACCTCTCATTCAAATCCGGTTTAATATCTTGATAGAAATCCTCGGTTCGTATGTCATAGATGAAAGAATCAGTATCCATATAACATAAATCTATTTTATCTCCATATTTAGGTTTCATATAATCATAATGGAATTCATACATCAATAACTTGGATAGTTCCAGTACAGCAAAACCGATATACATTGGTTTGTCTAGTTTTATCTTTTCCTTTGACATTCTTGCTACAGAAAAGTTTTCACTGAAAATAATCTCAGATTTAAAGTTGGGTTTCTTTATTATTTTTTCTCTAGTTTTATCGTCAGTTATTATTTCCATATCAGCTCGTTTCCTTACGTTCTCCATGGTTTTTCCAAAGCAAGCGTTATTCATCAGCTTAAAAAAGTCCTTTTCAAAATCATTTGTACCTTTAGTTCTAAGTGATGTGTTGTGGTCTATATATCCTTTTAAGTAAGCACTTTCAGTGAATCCTAGTATTCTATGTACTTTTTTCAATGTCAACCCCTTTTGTAAATAGAATTCTAGGTTCCTGTGGTGAACTACGTAGTTGTTTTTATCATATAAGGTCGTACATAGCTTACCATTAAAATGTTCGGGTGCTAATGGTAAATCTTTGTGTAATTCGTGTAGTTCTTTTGGATATTCCAAATCTACTTCATATATAGCACCTACATTCGGTAATTGCATCACCGAGTTAACATGATTTTTTAGATGGTTATAATACTAGAGTGAACTGTTTTCATTTCTCTCTTTCAAAGCTTCTGGTATGGAAATGAATTGGAAATCATTCGCTGGTAATTTTTGCAACATCGCCCACCCATACAAATTATTTTTGTCAAAATACATTAAATAGTTAGATGGTTTACTCTTATCATATCCGCTCATATATTTATTATTTGCTTTCGCATATCTTTTTATACACTGAGATACACCACCTCTTATCCCCTTTTCAATGAATGTATACATGTCTTCCTTTGAGAATAACGGTAGTTCTACTTTCGAATGTTTTAGGAAAGCATCCCACGTTAATCCTGGAGCTGAGAAGTAATGAAGTGGATCCAGGTCATAATTATGTATACATACATTTCTGTAATTCTCTACAACATCTGATAATATTAAAACGTCACTTTTTAGGTACAACTTGGTATAATCCAGTAACGTTTCACAGTTAAATTGTTCCCAGATAGACACCGCTCTTTTATAATCAGCTTTTTCAATACCTTTTCCCGTTAACCTAGAATAAAAGCTTTCTATGGGTGGTAACTTTGGAAAATCCATTTTACTGAAACTATCCACAAACTCATAAGGATACACCCCCTTTTTAATTATTTCTTTAAATTCAGCATCGTTTCTGAAACTGTCAGATGTGTATTTGAAATTCTCTCTCAGATGATTACAGGATACTTTACAGTCACATTTCGCTAAATTTGCCGATAGTTTGTCCAGTGATGAAGCCATGAATCGAATAGAATCTATAAATCTGATTTCATATTTTATTTCCTTATCCTGTCTTGGAATACTTATTGATTTCGAAAATGAAATGAAACTTTCAGCACTTTCAAAAATCCCCTTATCAGGTACTAATTCTTTCACAAATAGATGGGAGTCATACTTGGATAAGTTGTGTAGGACTACAGGGATATGCTTGGGAATCCTGTATTTCATGTTACATTCAGCGTGTGTGAAACCTCTATCCTTTCCTGTCATATGGTCGTGATCAAAGTGGGGATTTTCAGTAATTTCTGTGTTACAGATATGGCAAGTCTTGTTCTTTAGTGTCTTCCATTTTTCTTTAATTTCTTCGTCGGTATAAGTGTGATTTCTTTGTCTGTTTTCATACTTGTGTGCAATTTCTGTGGACACTTCTGTAATGGTTTTCACAAAATGTTTTGCAGCGTCTTCACCAAAGTAATCATAGTATTTATTCTGCTTTGAATCAAAAGAACAGCACACCTGAATTCCGTATGCAAACGCTTTCTGTTCAGCCACTTTGATTGTTTTCTTTCCGTGGACTTGATTGTATTCTTCATTATAAGACTCAAAGTCTGCTATTATACAGTACGGTACTTTCATCTGTTTCGAAACATTTTTAAATTGTATTTTTGATCCTTCAGGAGGCATTATGATATCAGGATCTTCACAGTTCTTTTTCAATTCATGTTTTTCAAAGTGTTCTTGTTTCGAAAAATGCCTTCCACAATAAGTGCATAGGTATGTCTTTGTTTTATTTTTAGAGATTTGACTACCAATTAATCTGCTGAGATCCTTTATTAGTACATAGTGATTATCGAAATACAGTAAATGAATGATATGTTTTGCTGTTTACCCATTGATAGTACTTTTTAGTATATGACTTCTGATTATTTTCTCTTTATCCAATTGGAATAAACAAATCTTGATATCGTATTTATTTTCAAATTTGTAGATATCTTTGGTATCCATCGGGTAGTTAGTAATTCCTTTGAAATCAAATTCAATTTCATACTGTTTATAGTTCGAAGTTCTTTCTGCATGATCTTTAGCTGGGTATAAATGTGCTAAGATTGACCAAAGAAAGCATTTTTGATCCTTATTTTCAAAATTCAGGCAAGCTTTTTTATTTTTTACGAAATCTGGCAGTATTTTATAGGTTCCTCCCATGTAGGATTCGATTCGAGTCATCCTATAGTCGATTGCATCATATCGCCTAAATTGTAATCCAGATCGAGGGGTATTACTCAAAGAACTAAGTCTCCTGTTGTTGTCATCTAAATGGCTACGAGTAAGGACACAATTTTGTTTCAAACCCAAGAAGTACTGTTGTAAAATACTTCTACTTCCTCATCATTCTCTTGTCGATAGAAAATAACCTTGGTCACAAACTGAACTCTGTACTGGTATATTTCATTCATTCTTCGTTGCAAATCCTCAAAAACAAAACTAATGAGAGTATTTTCGTCTCTACCGTTGCTTTCAATCGATACGTTTACTGTGTAAATGTTTTAATTTTCTCTTACAATAGTGGGGTGTTGTTCTTCTTCTTTTTTAAACAAATAATTGGGAATCGATGTTTCTTCTTTGATTTGTTTCTTATTTATAAAGAGAGTAGATAAATCGATTAGTTTGTGTCTGTTTTTATCACCTCTTTCTGTTTGATCTCTCAGGATACCTCTAGTTTTATCCATAGTTTGTTTCTGCTTATTAATTATCCTACCATAGTATTCCTTAATGCGTTCTATAACTTCATCTCTGTTACCACGAGTGGGTAGGCCTTTGTTTTTTAGAAACCTTTTTAATTCACTTGTATCCTTTTCTATTATCCGTTTCTCCTCTTTTTTTATATTTCCAATAGCAATATTATTTTCTTTTATATCATCTTCCAAAATCTTCCTTAATGCTGGCTCTGGAGTATAATTTGATGGTCTATTTTTGTTCCGAATCCTTTCATTTCTACGCCGAATATTAATTGTATCTTCCGCAAGCAAAATATTCCTACTAAGTTGCTTTATTATCTTATTAGTTATTTCCTTTTTCGTTTCACCATTTGTTTTGATATTGTTAATTTTTGCATATGTACGAAGTTCATTAATTTTGTATTTCGGTAAACTTCGTATAACCGATTCGTTGTTTGATATAATGGTTTTACAACGTTGAATAACCTCTGCAGTTTCCATCATTTATTAGGGGAATATTTTTATTAATGAATTTCTCCCGACTGCGTTTTCTCAGCCGTAAAGAAATTCACTGGTTTCAGTATGTGTTTCATGGAGCAAAGGCTCAATGCACAGAGAGCACAGTTACCGAGACGGCTGATTTGTTTGTATTTCTCGGAGCATACGCGATCTAGATTGCCTCTGACCAGTTAAGAAAGAAATAGTGGAGTTGCGCAGGTGGCAGAAGTGTTTTGCGTTCACGTAGTATGCACCGTCTGGATTACATCCGACTGATCATGCTATCTGCAGTATTGTTTACGAGATGGTGTACGTGTTCCTTAATTTGGAGGCAAACCTAAAGAAGTAATTTTTGAAACAATTTAGTTTTATTATAAATGGAAGATTTGGAAAAGAAAATGTTTGTATATCGCCGAAGCTATAAATATTACAATAATGTGAGTAACGGTCTACTTTTATCCAAATTTGCCTTTTTGGCAGCAGGATTAAGTGCGTTTCTTATGCTACCTTTAGCGTCTTTAAGCTTGGGTTCCGTTATTATTGAAATAACTGAAAAACATTTAAATATTGCAGATAGAAAAGCAGAATATAGAACCGCGTATAATTTTTACACTGAATTGGTATCAATGCTAAAATGTGGTCAATTAACGGTTGAAGAGGTTATTCAGCGTGAAGCAGAAATGCGTAAGACATTTAGATTTTTTCCTCGCGAAAAATACATGAAGCGAGTCTGTTTGAATGGTTACAAATACTGTAAAAAGGAATCAACAAAAAAGTAAAGAAAAATGGGAAAAACAGAAAATTTTTGTAAAACCTCCCGCCCCAGACAATGTAACTGTTGGAAAATTTGGTGTTGTTTATTATTTTTTTTATTGGTGTGTCTGGGGCAGCCCCGTGAGGGGAGGAAACCCGCTAGGTTTTTTTTCCGAAGTCCTTACTTCTAACAAGCTGCTAGTAGTGGGATTCGATCTCACGCCTTCGTTGATTCAATGGTTGGTAAGCTTGCAATCGCTTAGACCATTACGCCAACGGGGCCTGTTAGCTCTCCGGAACCAAGTGTTTTATGATGTGAATGCAAAGAGATTTTCTATTTTTTGCTCACCCAAAGAGCTTTTCCGAACTAGAGATAGGTCTTTTGGGTTTGATGATGTGATGAATAGTAGTTTGATTTTTTATTAAAGAAAATCAGCCGCTAATAAATGGAGGTCTTGAATACAATCAAAACAAACAAGTATAATGAGACAATCAAGAAAGAACAATTGGTATTAGGATTGAAATATACCATCGTTAAAATGAGAATGGCTAAGACAAAATATGGTGACAAATTAGTTGTAGTTATCAATCATAACAAGAAGATGTGTGATCTGTTTATACCGCAGAGATACAATGCAATTGCTGATGAGTTACTTCTAAAGAACAATCTTATTTTACAGCCTATTTTGCGTGTAAATAAGAACTCGGAACAATATGTTGACTTGGAACTGTTTACTCAGTAATTGGGGGGTATTTGGATAAAAAATTGAAAAAAGCAAAAAAAAAAAGTAGTAGTTTATATGTAGTATAAAGGTTAATATTTCCTATTTCTTGGTACCTTTATTTGGAAAAAAAGAAAATACAAATATCTATAAAAAGGGTGAAATTTCGGAAAAAAGCATGTTAAAATTTAAGAAATCGATGTTAAAATGGGGTTTTGAAATTTGGGGGAGGGTGGGGTAGAACCCGGTTTTATATACTACTCACTATAGTCTGTCCACTTTAGTCTTTCCACTTTAGTCTATCCACTATACTCTCCACTTTATTCTGTCCACTACAGTCTTTCCACTTTAGTCTTTCCACTATTCTCTGTCCACTTTAGTCTTTCCACTATAGTCACCACTTTATTCCGTCCACTACAGTCTTTCCACTATAGTCTTTCCACTATAGTCTTTCCACTATAGTCTGTCCACTCTAGTCTTTCCACTATTCTCTGTCCACTTTAGTCTTTAAACTTTATTCTTTCCACTTCAGTGTGTACACTTTAGTCTGTCCACTGAGTCTTTCAACTTCAGTCTTTCCACTATAGTCTGTCCACTTTAGTCTTTCCACTTTAGTCTTTCCACTATAGTCTCCACTTTATTCTGTCCACTACAGATTTTCCACTATAGTCTTTCCACTATAGTCTGTCCACTTTAGTCTTTCCACTATTATCTGTCCACTTTAGTCTTTCCACTATAGTCTCCACTTTATTCTGTCCACTAAAGTCTTTCCACTATAGTCTTTCCACTATAGTCTTTCCACTATAGTCTGTCAACTTTAGTCTTTCCACTATTCTCTGTCCACTTTAGGCTTTCCACTATAGTCTCCATTTTATTCTGTCCACTACAGTCTTTCCACTATTGTCTTTCCACTATAGTCTGTCCACTTTAGTCTTTCCACTTTAGTCTATCCACTATACTCTCCACTTTATTCTGTCCACTACAGTCTTTCCACTTTAGTCTTTCCACTATTCTCTGTCCACTTTAGTCTTTCCACTATAGTCTCCACTTTATTCCGTCCACTACAGTCTTTCCACTATAGTCTTTCCACTATAGTCTGTCCACTCTAGTCTTTCCACTATTCTCTGTCCACTTTAGTCTTTCCCCTATAGTCTCCACTTTATTCTGTCCACTACATTCTTTCCACTTTAGTTTTTCCACTATAGTCTTTCCACTTTAGTCTGTCCACTTAGTCTTTCCACTTCAGTCTTTCCACTATAGTCTGTCCACTTTAGTCTTTCCACTTTAGTCTTTACACTATAGTCTCCACTTTATTCTGTCCACTACAGTCTTTCCAGTTTAGTCTTTCCACTATTCTCTGTCCACTTTAGTCTTTCCACTATAGTCTCCACTTTATTCTGTCCACTACAGTCTTTCCACTGTAGTCTTTCCACTATAGTCTGTCAACTTTATTCTTTCCACTATTCTCTGTCCACTTTAGTCTTTCCACTATAGTCTACACTTTATTCTGTCCACTACAGTCTTTCCACTACAGTCTTTCCACTATAGTCTGTCCACTTTAGTCTTTCCACTTTAGTTTTTCCACTTTTGTCTGTCCACTTCAGTCTTTCCACTATAGTCTGTCCACTTTAGTCTTTCCACTTTAGTCTTTCCACTATAGTCTCCACTTTATTCTGTCCACTACAGTCTTTCCACTATAGTCTTTCCACTATAGTCTGTCCACTTTAGTCTTTCCACTATTCTCTGTCCACTTTAGTCTTTCCACTATAGTCTCCACTTTATTCTGTCCACTACAGTCTTTCCACTATACTCAGTCCACTATTGTCTGTCCACTTTAGTCTTTCCACTTTAGTCTTTCCACTATTCTCTGTCCACTTTAGTATTTCCACTTTAGTCTTTCCACTATAGTCTCCATTTTATTCTGTCCAAACAGTCTCTCCACTATAGTCTTTCCACTATAGTCTGTCCACTTTAGTCTTTCCACTATTCTGTGTCCACTTTAGTCTTTCCACTATAGTCTCCACTTTATTCTGTCCACTACAGTCTTTCCACTATAGTTTTCCACTATAGTCTGTCCACTTTAGTCTTTCCACTTTATTCTGTCCACTACAGTCTTTCCACTTTAGTCTTTCCACTATTCTCTGTCCACTTTAGTCTTTCCACGATAGTCTCCACTTTATTCTGTCCACTACAGTCTCTCCACTATAGTCTTTCCACTATAGTCTGTCCACTTTAGTCTTTCAACTATTCTCTGTCCACTTTATTCTTTCCACTATACTCTCCACTTTATTCTGTCCACTACAGTATTTCCACTATAGTCTGTCCACTTTAGTCTGTCCACTTTAGTCTTTCCACTATAGTCTGTCCACTCTAGTCTTTCCACTATTCTCTATCCACTTTAGTCTTTCCACTATAGTCTACACTTTATTCTGTCCACTACAGTCTTTCCACTATAGTCTTTCCTCTTTCTTCTGTCCACTACAGTCTTTCCACTTTAGTCTTTCCACTATTCTCTGTCCACTTTAGTCTTTCCACTATAGTCTCCACTTTATTCTGTCCACTATAGTCTCTCCAGTATAGTCTTTCCACTATAGTCTGTCCACTTTAGTCTTTCCACTATTCTCTGTCCACTTTATTCTTTCCACTATACTCTCCACTTTATTCTGTCCACTACAGTCTTTCCACTATAGTCTGTCCACTTTAGTCTTTCTACTTTAGTCTTTCCACTTTAGTCTTTCCACTTTAGTCTTTCCACTATAGTCTGTCCACTTTAGACTTTCCACTATTCTCTGTCCACTTTAGTCTTTCCACTATCGTCTCCACTTTATTCTGTCCACTACAGTCTTTCCACTATAATCTTTCCACTATAGTCTGTCCACTTTAGTCTTTCCACTATTCTCTGTCCACTTTAGTATTTCCACTTTAGTCTTTCCACTATAGTCTCCACTTTATTCTGTCCACACAGTCTCTCCACTACAGTCTTTCCACTATAGTCTGTCCACTTTAGTCTTTCCACTATTCTCTGTCCACTTTCGTCTTTCCACTTTAGTCTTTCCATTTTGTCTGTCTACTTTAGTCTTTCCAGTATAGTCTGTCCACTTAGTCTTTCCACTATTCTCTGTCCACTTTAGTCTTTCCACTATAGTCTCCGCTTCATTCTGTCCACTACAGTCTTTCCAGTATAGTTTTTCCACTATAGTCTGTCCACTTTAGTCTTTCCACTTTATTCTGTCCACTACAGTCTTTCCACTTTAGTCTTTCCACTATTCTCCGTCCTTTTTAGTCTTTCCACTTTAGTCTTTCCACTATATTCTCCACTTTATTCTGTCCACTACAGTCTCTCCACTATAGTCTTTCCACTGTAGTCTGCCCACTTTAGTCTTTCCACTATTCTCTGTCCACTTTATTCTTTCCACTATACTCTCCACTTTATTCTGTCCACTACAGTATTTCCACTATAGTCTGTCCACTGTAGTCTGTCCACTTTAGTTTTTCCACTATAGTCTGTCCACTTTAGTCTTTCCACTATTCTCTGTCCACTTTAGTCTTTCCACTATAGTCTACACTTTATTCTTTCCACTACAGTCTTTCCACTGTAGTCTTTCCTCTTTATTCTGTCCACTACAGTCTTTCCACTTTAGTCTTTCCACTATTCTCTGTCCACTTTAGTCTTTCCACTTTAGTCTTTCCACTATAGTCTCCGCTTTATTCTGTCCACTATAGTCTTTCCACTATAGTCTTTCCACTATAGTCTGTCCACTTTAGTCTTTCCACTATTCTCTCTCCACTTTATTCTTTCCAATATACGCTCCACTTTATTCTGTCCACTACAGTCTTTCCACTATAGTCTGTCCACTTTAGTCTTTCCACTTTAGTCTTTCCACTTTAGTCTTTCCACTATAGTCTGTCCACTTTAGTCTTTCCACTATAGTCTGTCCACTTTAGTCTTTCCACTATTCTCTGTCCACTTTAGTCTTTCCACTATAGTCTCCACTTTATTCTGTCCACTACAGTCTCTCCACTATAGTCTTTCCACTATAGTCTGTCCACTTTAGTCTTTCCACTATTCTCTGTCCACTTTATTCTTTCCACTATACTCTCAAATTTATTCTGTCCACCACAGTGTTTCCACTATAGTCTGTCCACTTTAGTCTTTCCACTTTAGTCTTTCCATTTTAGTCTGTCCACTTTAGTCTTTCCACTATAGTCTGTCCACTTTAGTCTTTCCACTATTCTCTGTCCACTTTCGTCTTTCCACTACAGTCTCCACTTTATTCTGTCCACTACAGTCTCTCCACTATAGTCTTTCCACTATAGTCTGTCCACTTTAGTCTTTCCACTATTCTCTGTCCACTTTATTCTTTCCATTATACTCTCCACTTTATTCTGTGCACTCCAGTATTTCCAATAAAGTCTGTCCACTTTAGTCTGTCCACTTTAGTCTTTCCACTATAGTCTCCACTTTATTCTGTCCACTACAGTCTTTCCACTATAGTCTGTCAAATTTAGTCTTTCCACTATTCTCTGTCCACTTTAGGCTTTCCACTATAGTCTCCATTTTATTCTGTCCACTACAGTCTTTCCACTATAGTCTTTCCACTAAAGTCTGTCCACTTTAGTCTTTCCACTTTAGTCTATCCACTATACTCTCCACTTTATTCTGTCCACTACAGTCTTTCCACTTTAGTCTTTCCACTATTTTCTGTCCACTTTAGTCTTTCCACTGTAGTCTTTAAACTATAGTCTCCACTTTATTCCTTCCACTACAGTCTTTCCACTATAGTCTTTCCACTATAGTCTGTCCACTTTAGTCTTTCCACTATTCTCTGTCCACTTTAGTCTTTCCCCTATAGTCTCCACTTTATTCTGTCCACTACATTCTTTTCACTTTAGTCTCTCCACTATAGTCTTTCCACTTCAGTCTGTCCACTTTAGTCTTTCCACTATAGTCTGTCCACTTTAGTTTTTCCACTATAGTCTTTCCACTATAGTCTGTCCACTTTAGTCTTTCCACTATTCTCTGTCCACTTTAGTCTTTCCACTATAGTCTCCACTTTATTCTGTCCACTACAGTCTTTCCACTATAGTCTTTCCACTATAGTCTTTCCACTATAGTCTGTCAACTTTAGTCTTTCCACTATTCTCTGTCCACTTTATTCTGTCCACTACAGTATCTCCACTATAGTCTTTCAACTAAAGTCTGTCCACTTTAGTCTTTCCACTTTAGTCTATCCACTATACTCTCCACTTTATTCTGTCCACTACAGTCTGTCCACTCTAGTTTTTCCACTATAGTCCACTATAAAATTTTAACAGATAGACGACAGACAGATTCACGCCAGAAGTAATGAGAGAAAATAGGGCCTGAGAATGCGTTATATTGTCAAAAGCACCAGCTATATCTATAGAACATATATGTATAGAAGACTTGTCGCGGGTAGCCTGTTTCATCATTTTTGTCAATATGTGATGAGCATGCGCACAACTGGCGTTCGAACGGAATCCAAACTGCATTGAACCAAAGCTACATTTTTTAGTGGACAGAATAAAGTGGAGAGTATAGTGGAAAGAATAAAGTGGACAGAGAATAGTGGAAAGACTAAAGTGGACAGACTATAGTGGAAAGACTATATTGGAGAGACTATAGTGGACAGAATAAAGTGGAGACTATAGTGGAAAGACTAAAGTGGACAGGGAATAGTGGAAAGACTAAAGTGGACAGACTATAGTGGAAAGACTAAAGTGGTCAGACTATAGTGGAAAGACTAAAGTGGAAAGACTAAAGTGGAAAGACTAAAGTGGAAAGACTAAAGTGGACAGTTTATAGTGGAAAGACTGTAGTGGACAGAATAAAGTGGAGAGTATAGTAGAAAGAATAAAGTGGACAGAGAATAGTGACGAAAAATCGACCATTTTTCAGAAAAAACGACTTTTTTCATGAAAAAAATCGACTGTTTTGACGAAAAATCGAAAAATTTTGACTAAAGTGGACAGACTATCGTCTGTCCACTTTAGTCTTTCCACTTTAGTCTTTCCACTATAGTCTCCACTTTATTCTGTCCACTACAGTTTTTACACTATAGTTTTTCCACTATAGTCTGTCCACTTTAGTCTTTCCACTTTATTCTGTCCACTACAGTCTTTCCACTTTAGTCTTTCCACTATTCTCTGTCCACTTTAGTCTTTCCACGATAGTCTCCACTTTATTCTGTCCACTACAGTCTCTCCACTATAGTCTTTCCACTATAGTCTGTCCACTTTAGTCTTTCTACTATTCTCTGTCCACTTTATTCTTTCCACTATACTCTCCACTTTATTCTGTCCACTACAGTATTTCCACTATAGTCTGTCCACTTTAGTCTGTCTACTTTAGTCTTTCAACTATAGTCTGTCCACTTTAGTCTTTCCACTATTCTCTGTCCACTTTAGTCTTTCCACTATAGTCTACACTTTATTCTGTCCACTACAGTCTTTCCACTATATTTTTCCTCTTTATTCTGTCCAATACAGTCTTTCCACTTTAGTCTTTCCACTATTCTCTTTCCACTTTAGTCTTTCCACTTTAGTCTTTCCACTATAGTCTCCACTTTATTCTGTCCACTATAGTCTCTCCAATATAGTCTTTCCACTATAGTCTGTCCACTTTAGTCTTTCCACTATTCTCTGTCCACTTTATTCTTTCCACTATACTCTCCACTTTATTCTGTCCACTACAGTCTTTCCACTATAGTCTGTCCACTTTAGTCTTTCCACTATAGTCTGTCCACTTTAGTCTTTCCATTATTCTCTGTCCACTTTAGTCTTTCCACTATAGTCTACACTTTATTCTGTCCACTACAGTCTTTCCACTATAGTCTTTCCTCTTTATTCTGTCCACTACAGTCTTTCCACTTTATTCTTTCCACTATTCTCTGTCCACTTTAGTCTTTCCACTTTAGTCTTTCCACTATAGTCTCCACTTTATTCTGTCCACTATAGTCTCTCCACTATAGTCTTTCCACTATAGTCTGTCCACTTTAGTCTGTCCACTATTCTCTGTCCACTTTATTCTTTCTACTATACTCTCCACTTTATTCTGTCCACTACAGTCTTTCCACTATAGTCTGTCCACTTTAGTCTTTCCACTTTAGTCTTTCCACTTTAGTCTTTCCACTTTAGTCTTTCCACTATAGTCTGACCACTTTAGTCTTTCCACTATAGTCTGTCCACTTTAGTCTTTCCACTATTCTCTGTCCACTTTAGTCTTTCCACTATTCTCTGTCCACTTTAGTCTTTCCACTATAGTCTCCAATTTATTCTGTCCACTACAGTCTCTCCACTATAGTCATTCCACTATAGTCTGTCCACTTTAGTCTTTCCACTATTCTCTGTCCACTTTATTCTTTCCACTATACTCTCCACTTTATTCTGTCCACTACAGTGTTTCCACTATAGTCTGTCCACTTTAGTGTTTCCACTTTAGTCTTTCCATTTTAGTCTGTCCACTTTAGTCTTTCCACTATAGTCTGTCCACTTTAGTCTTTCCACTATTCTCTGTCCACTTTAGTCTTTCCACTATAGTCTCCACTTCTTTCTGTCCACTACAGTCACTCCACTATAGTCTTTCCACTATTGTCTGTCCACTTTAGTCTTTCCACTATTCTCTGTCCACTTTATTCTTTCCACTATACTCTCCACTTTATTCTGTCCACTACAGTATTTCCACTATAGTCTGTCCACCTTAGTCTGCCCACTTTAGTCTTGCCACTATAGTCTGTCCACTTTAGTCTTTCCACTATTTTCTGTCCACTTTAGTCTTTCCACTATTGTCTCCACTTTATTCTGTCCACTACAGTCTTTCCACCATAGTCTGTCCACTTTAGTCTTTCCACTTTAGTCTTTCCACTTTAGTCTGTCAACTTTAGTCTTTCCACTATAGTCTGTCCACTTTAGTCTTTCCACTATTCTCTGTCCACTTTAGTCTTTCCACTATAGTCTCCACTTTATTCTGCCCACTACAGTCTTTCCACTATAGTCTTTCCACTATAGTCTGTCCACTTTAGTCTTTCCACTATAGTCTCCACTTTATTCTGTCCACTACAGTCTTTCCACTATAGTCTTTCCACTATAGTCTGTCCACTTTAGTCTTTCCACTTTAGTTTTTCCACTTTAGTCCGTCCACTTTAGTCTTTCCACTATAGTCTGTCCACTTTAGTCTTTCCACTTTAGTCTTTCCACTTTATTCTTTCCACTTCAGTGTGTACACTTTATTCTGTCCACTGAGTCTTTCAACTTCAGTCTTTCCACTATAGTCTGTCCACTTTAGTCTTTCCACTTTAGTCTTTCCATTTTGTCTGTCCACTTTAGTCTTTCCAGTATAGTCTGTCCACTTTAGTCTTTCCACTACAGTCTTTCCACTTTAGTCTATCCACTATTCTCTGTCCACTTTAGTCTTTCCACTATAGTCTCCACTTTATTCTGTCCACTACAGTCTCTCCACTATAGTCTTTCCACTATAGTCTGTCCACTTTAGTCTTTCCACTATTCTCTGTCCACTTTATTCTTTCCACTATACTCTCCACTTTATTCTGTCCACTACAGTATTTCCACTATAGTCTGTCCACTTTAGTCTGTCCACTTTAGTCTTTCCACTATAGTCTGTCCACTTTAGTCTTTCCACTATAATCTCCACTTTATTCTGTCCACTATAGTCTCTCCACTATAGTCTTTCCACTATAGTCTGTCCACTTTAGTCTTTCCACACTATTCTCTGTCCACTTTATTCTTTCCATTATACTCTCCACTTTATTCTGTCCACTATCGTCTTTCCTCTTTATTCTGTCCACTACAGTCTTTCCACTTTAGTCTTTCCACTATTCTCTGTCCACTTTAGTCTTTCCACTTTAGTTTTTCCACTATAATCTCCAATTTATTCTGTCCACTATAGTCTCTCCACTATAGTCTTTCCACTATAGTCTGTCCACTTTAGTCTTTCCACTATTCTCTGTCCACTTTATTCTTTCCACTATACTCTCCACTTTATCCTGTCCACTACAGTCTTTCCACTATAGTCTGTCCACTTTAGTCTTTCCACTTTAGTCTTTGAACTTTAGTCTTTCCACTTTAGTCTTTCCACTATAGTCTGTCCACTTTAGTCTTTCCACTATTCTCTGTCCACTTTAGTCTTTCCACTATAGTCTCCACTTTATTCTGCCCACTACAGTCTTTCCTCTATAGTCTTTCCACTATAGTCTGCCCACTTTAGTCTTTCCATTTTAGTCTTTCCACTTTAGTCTGTCCACTTTATTCTGTCCACTACAGTCTTTCCACTTTAGTCTTTCCACTATTCTCTTTCCACTTTAGTCTTTCCACTTTAGTCTTTCCACTATAATCTCCACTTTATTCTGTCCACTACAGTCTCTCCACTATAGTCTTTCCACTGTAGTCTGTCCACTTTAGTCTTTCCACTATTCTCTGTCCTCTTTATTCTTTCCACTATACTCTCCACTTTATTCTGTCCACTACAGTGTTTCCACTATAGTCTGTCCACTTTAGTCTTTCCACTTTAGTCTTTCCATTTTAGTCTGTCCACTTTAATCTTTCCACTATAGTCTGTCCACTTTAGTCTTTCCACTATAGTCTCCACTTTATTCTGTCCACTACAGTCTCTCCACTATAGTCTTTCCACTATAGTCTGTCCACTTTAGTCTTTCCACTATTCTCTGTCCACTTTATTCTTTCCACTATACTCTCCACTTTATTCTGTCCACTACAGTATTTCCACTATAGTCTGTCCACTATAGTCTGTCCACTTTAGTCTGTCCACTTTAGTCTTTCCACTATAGTCTGTCCACTTTAGTCTTTCCACTATTCTCTGTCCACTTTAGTCTTTCCACTACAGTCTCCACTTTATTCTGTCCACTACAGTCTTTCCACTATAGTCTTTCCACTTTATTCTGTCCACTACAGTCTTTCCACTATAGTCTGTCCACTTTAGTCTTTCAACTTCAGTCTTTCCACTATAGTCTGTCCACTTTAGTCTTTCCACTTTAGTCTTTCCATTTTGTCTGTCCACTTTAGTCTTTCCAGTATAGTCTGTCCACTTAGTCTTTCCACTATTCTCTGTCCACTTTAGTCTTTCCACTATAGTCTCCACTTAATTCTGTCCACTACAGTCTTTCCACTATAGTTTTCCACTATAGTCTGTCCACTTTAGTCTTTCCACTTTATTCTGTCCACTACAGTCTTTCCACTTCAGTCTTTCCACTATTCTCTAGTCTTTCCACTATAGTCTGTCCACTTTAGTCTTTCCACTATTCTCTGTCCACTTTATTCTTTCCACTATACTCTCCACTTTATTCTGTTCACTACAGTATTTCCACTATAGTCTGTCCACTTTAGTCTGTCCACTTTAGTCTTTCCACTATAGTCTGTCCACTTTAGTCTTTCCACTATTCTCTGTCCACTTTAGTCTTTCCACTATAGTCTCCACTTTATTCTGTCCACTACAGTCTTTCCACCATAGTCTGTCCACTTTAGTCTTTACACTTTAGTCTGTCCACTATAGTCTCTCCACTATAGTCTTTCCACTATAGTCTGTCCACTTTAGTCTTTCCACTATTCTCTGTCCACTTTATTCTTTCCACTATACTCTCCACTTTATCCTGTCCACTACAGTCTTTCCACTATAGTCTGTCCACTTTAGTCTTTCCACTTTAGTCTTTGAACTTTAGTCTTTCCACTTTAGTCTTTCCACTATAGTCTGTCCACTTTAGTCTTTCCACTATTCTCTGTCCACTTTAGTCTTTCCACTATAGTCTCCACTTTATTCTGCCCACTACAGTCTTTCCTCTATAGTCTTTCCACTATAGTCTGTCCACTTTAGTCTTTCCACTTTAGTCTTTCCACTTTAGTCTGTCCACTTTAATCTGTCCACTACAGTCTTTCCACTTTAGTCTTTCCACTATTCTCTGTCCACTTTAGTCTTTCCACTTTAGTCTTTCCACTATAATCTCCACTTTATTCTGTCCACTACAGTCTCTCCACTATAGTCTTTCCACTGTAGTCTGTCCACTTTAGTCTTTCCACTATTCTCTGTCCTCTTTATTCTTTCCACTATACTCTCCACTTTATTCTGTCCACTACAGTGTTTCCACTATAGTCTGTCCACTTTCAGTCTTTCCACTTTAGTCTTTCCATTTTAGTCTGTCCACTTTAATCTTTCCACTATAGTCTGTCCACTTTAGTCTTTCCACTATAGTCTCCACTTTATTCTGTCCACTACAGTCTCTCCACTATAGTCTTTCCACTATAGTCTGTCCACTTTAGTCTTTCCACTATTCTCTGTCCACTTTATTATTTCCACTATACTCTCCACTTTATTCTGTCCACTACAGTATTTCCACTATAGTCTGTCCACTATAGTCTGTCCACTTTAGTCTGTCCACTTTAGTCTTTCCACTATAGTCTGTCCACTTTAGTCTTTCCATTATTCTCTGTCCACTTTAGTCTTTCCACTACAGTCTCCACTTTATTCTGTCCACTACAGTCTTTCCACTATAGTCTTTCCACTTTATTCTGTCCACTACAGTCTTTCCACTATAGTCTGTCCACTTTAGTCTTTCAACTTCAGTCTTTCCACTATAGTCTGTCCACTTTAGTCTTTCCACTTTAGTCTTTCCATTTTGTCTGTCCACTTTAGTCTTTCCAGTATAGTCTGTCCACTTAGTCTTTCCACTATTCTCTGTCCACTTTAGTCTTTCCACTATAGTCTCCACTTAATTCTGTCCACTACAGTCTTTCCACTATAGTTTTCCACTATAGTCTGTCCACTTTAGTCTTTCCACTTTATTCTGTCCACTACAGTCTTTCCACTTTAGTCTTTCCACTATTCTCTGTCCACTTTAGTCTTTCCACTATAGTCTCCACTTTATTCTGTCCACTACAGTCTCTCCACTATAGTCTTTCCACTATAGTCTGTCCACTTTAGTCTTTCCACTATTCTCTGTCCACTTTATTCTTTCCACTATACTCTCCACTTTATTCTGTTCACTACAGTATTTCCACTATAGTCTGTCCACTTTAGTCTGTCCACTTTAGTCTTTCCACTACAGTCTGTCCACTTTAGTCTTTCCACTATTCTCTGTCCACTTTAGTCTTTCCACTATAGTCTCCACTTAATTCTGTCCACTACAGTCTTTCCACCATAGTCTGTCCACTTTAGTTTTTACCACTTTAGTCTTTCCACTTTAGTCTGTCAACTTTAGTCTTTCCACTATAGTCTGTCCACTTTAGTCTTTCCACTATTCTCTGTCCACTTTAGTCTTTCCACTATAGTCTCCACTTTATTCTGCCCACTACAGTCTTTCCACTATAGTCTTTCCACTATAGTCTGTCCACTTTAGTCTTTCCACTATAGTCTCCACTTTATTCTGTCCACTACAGTCTTTCCACTATAGTCTTTCCACTATAGTCTGTCCACTTTAGTCTTTCCACTTTAGTTTTTCCACTTTAGTCCGTCCACTTTAGTCTTTCCACTATAGTCTGTCCACTTTAGTCTTTCCACTTTAGTCTTTCCACTTTATTCTTTCCACTTCAGTGTGTACACTTTATTCTGTCCACTGAGTCTTTCAACTTCAGTCTTTCCACTATAGTCTGTCCACTTTAGTCTTTCCACTTTAGTCTTTCCATTTTGTCTGTCCACTTTAGTCTTTCCAGTATAGTCTGTCCACTTTAGTCTTTCCACTACAGTCTTTCCACTTTAGTCTTTCCACTATTCTCTGTCCACTTTAGTCTTTCCACTATAGTCTCCACTTTATTCTGTCCACTACAGTCTCTCCACTATAGTCTTTCCACTATAGTCTGTCCACTTTAGTCTTTCCACTATTCTCTGTCCACTTTATTCTTTCCACTATACTCTCCACTTTATTCTGTCCACTACAGTATTTCCACTATAGTCTGTCCACTTTAGTCTGTCCACTTTAGTCTTTCCACTATAGTCTGTCCACTTTAGTCTTTCCACTATAATCTCCACTTTATTCTGTCCACTATAGTCTCTCCACTATAGTCTTTCCACTATAGTCTGTCCACTTTAGTCTTTCCACTATTCTCTGTCCACTTTATTCTTTCCATTATACTCTCCACTTTATTCTGTCCACTATCGTCTTTCCTCTTTATTCTGTCCACTACAGTCTTTCCACTTTAGTCTTTCCACTATTCTCTGTCCACTTTAGTCTTTCCACTTTAGTTTTTCCACTATAATCTCCACTTTATTCTGTCCACTATAGTGTTTCCACTATAGTCTGTCCACTTTAGTCTTTCCACTTTAGTCTTTCCATTTTAGTCTGTCCACTTTAGTCTTTCCACTATAGTCTGTCCAGTCTAGTCTTTCCACTATTCTCTGTCCACTTTAGTCTTTCCACTATAGTCTCCACTTTATTCTGTCCACTACAGTCTTTCCACTTTAGTCTTTCCATTTTAGTCTGTCCACTTTAGTCTTTCCACTATAGTCTGTCCAGTCTAGTCTTTCCACTATTCTCTGTCCACTTTAGTCTTTCCACTATAGTCTCCACTTTATTCTGTCCACTACAGTCTTTCCACTTTAGTCTTTCCACTTTATTCTGTCCACTACAGTCTCTCCACTATAGTCTTTCTACTATAGTCTGTCCACTTTAGTCTTTCCACTATTCTCTGTCCACTTTATTCTTTCCACTATACTCTCCACTTTATTCTGTCCACTACAGTATTTCCACTATAGTCTGTCCACTTTAGTCTGTCCACTTTAGTCTTTCCACTATAGTCTGTCCACTTTAGTCTTTCCACTATTCTCTGTCCACTTTAGTCTTTCCACTATAGTCTCCACTTTATTCTGTCCACTACAGTCTTTCCACTATAGTCTTTCCACTTTATTCTGTCTACTACAGTCTTTCCACTATAGTCTGTCCACTTTAGTCTTTCCACTTTAGTCTTTCCACTTTAGTCTGTCCACTTTAGTCTTTCCACTACAGTCTGTCCACTTTAGTCTTTCCACTTTAGTCTTTCCACTATTCTCTGTCCACTTTATTCTTTCCACTATACTCTCCACTTTATTCTGTTCACTACAGTATTTCCACTATAGTCTGTCCACTTTAGTCTGTCCACTTTAGTCTTTCCACTACAGTCTGTCAACTTTAGTCTTTCCACTTTATTCTGTCCACTACAGTCTTTCCACTTTAGTCTTTCCACTATTCTCTGTCCACTTTAGTCTTTCCACTATAGTCTCCACTTTATTCTGTCCACTACAGTCTCTCCACTATAGTCTTTCCACTATAGTCTGTCCACTTTAGTCTTTCCACTATTCTCTGTCCACTTTATTCTTTCCACTATACTCTCCACTTTATTCTGTTCACTACAGTATTTCCACTATAGTCTGTCCACTTTAGTCTGTCCACTTTAGTCTTTCCACTACAGTCTGTCCACTTTAGTCTTTCCACTATTCTCTGTCCACTTTAGTCTTTCCACTATAGTCTCCACTTAATTCTGTCCACTACAGTCTTTCCACCATAGTCTGTCCACTTTAGTTTTTACCACTTTAGTCTTTCCACTTTAGTCTGTCAACTTTAGTCTTTCCACTATAGTGTGTCCACTTTAGTCTTTCCACTATTCTCTGTCCACTTTAGTTTTTCCACTATAGTCTCCACTTTATTCTGCCCACTACAGTCTTTCCACTATAGTCTTTCCACTATAGTCTGTCCACTTTAGTCTTTCCACTATAGTCTCCACTTTATTCTGTCCACTACAGTCTTTCCACTATAGTCTTTCCACTATAGTCTGTCCACTTTAGTCTTTCCACTTTAGTTTTTCCACTTTAGTCCGTCCACTTTAGTCTTTCCACTATAGTCTGTCCACTTTAGTCTTTCCACTTTAGTCTTTCCACTTTATTCTTTCCACTTCAGTGTGTACACTTTATTCTGTCCACTGAGTCTTTCAACTTCAGTCTTTCCACTATAGTCTGTCCACTTTAGTCTTTCCACTTTAGTCTTTCCATTTTGTCTGTCCACTTTAGTCTTTCCAGTATAGTCTGTCCACTTTAGTCTTTCCACTACAGTCTTTCCACTTTAGTCTTTCCACTATTCTCTGTCCACTTTAGTCTTTCCACTATAGTCTCCACTTTATTCTGTCCACTACAGTCTCTCCACTATAGTCTTTCCACTATAGTCTGTCCACTTTAGTCTTTCCACTATTCTCTGTCCACTTTATTCTTTCCACTATACTCTCCACTTTATTCTGTCCACTACAGTATTTCCACTATAGTCTGTCCACTTTAGTCTGTCCACTTTAGTCTTTCCACTATAGTCTGTCCACTTTAGTCTTTCCACTATAATCTCCACTTTATTCTGTCCACTATAGTCTCTCCACTATAGTCTTTCCACTATAGTCTGTCCACTTTAGTCTTTCCACTATTCTCTGTCCACTTTATTCTTTCCATTATACTCTCCACTTTATTCTGTCCACTATCGTCTTTCCTCTTTATTCTGTCCACTACAGTCTTTCCACTTTAGTCTTTCCACTATTCTCTGTCCACTTTAGTCTTTCCACTTTAGTTTTTCCACTATAATCTCCACTTTATTCTGTCCACTATAGTGTTTCCACTATAGTCTGTCCACTTTAGTCTTTCCACTTTAGTCTTTCCATTTTAGTCTGTCCACTTTAGTCTTTCCACTATAGTCTGTCCAGTCTAGTCTTTCCACTATTCTCTGTCCACTTTAGTCTTTCCACTATAGTCTCCACTTTATTCTGTCCACTACAGTCTTTCCACTTTAGTCTTTCCATTTTAGTCTGTCCACTTTAGTCTTTCCACTATAGTCTGTCCAGTCTAGTCTTTCCACTATTCTCTGTCCACTTTAGTCTTTCCACTATAGTCTCCACTTTATTCTGTCCACTACAGTCTTTCCACTTTAGTCTTTCCACTTTATTCTGTCCACTACAGTCTCTCCACTATAGTCTTTCTACTATAGTCTGTCCACTTTAGTCTTTCCACTATTCTCTGTCCACTTTATTCTTTCCACTATACTCTCCACTTTATTCTGTCCACTACAGTATTTCCACTATAGTCTGTCCACTTTAGTCTGTCCACTTTAGTCTTTCCACTATAGTCTGTCCACTTTAGTCTTTCCACTATTCTCTGTCCACTTTAGTCTTTCCACTATAGTCTCCACTTTATTCTGTCCACTACAGTCTTTCCACTATAGTCTTTCCACTTTATTCTGTCTACTACAGTCTTTCCACTATAGTCTGTCCACTTTAGTCTTTCCACTTTAGTCTTTCCACTTTAGTCTGTCCACTTTAGTCTTTCCACTACAGTCTGTCCACTTTAGTCTTTCCACTATTCTCTGTCCACTTTAGTCTTTCCACTTTAGTCTTTCCACTATAGTCTCCACTTTATTCTGTGCACTATAGTCTCTCCACCATAGTCTTTCCACTATAGTCTGTCCACTTTAGTCTTTCCACTATTCTCTGTCCACTTTATTCTTTCCACTATACTCTCCACTTTATTCTGTCCAATACAGTCTTTCCACTATAGTCTGTCCACTTTAGTCTTTCCACTTTAGTCTTTCCACTTTAGTCTTTCCACTTTAGTCTTTCCACTATAGTCTGTCCACTTTAGTCTTTCCACTATAGTCTGTCCACTTTAGTCTTTCCACTATTCTCTGTCCACTTTAGTCTTTCCACTATAGTCTGTCCACTTTAGTCTTTCCACTTTAGTTTTTCCACTTTAGTCCGTCCACTTTAGTCTTTCCACTATAGTCTGTCCACTTTAGTCTTTCCACTTTAGTCTTTCCACTTTATTCTTTCCACTTCAGTGTGTACACTTTATTCTGTCCACTGAGTCTTTCAACTTCAGTCTTTCCACTATAGTCTGTCCACTTTAGTCTTTCCACTTTAGTCTTTCCATTTTGTCTGTCCACTTTAGTCTTTCCAGTATAGTCTGTCCACTTTAGTCTTTCCACTACAGTCTTTCCACTTTAGTCTTTCCACTATTCTCTGTCCACTTTAGTCTTTCCACTCTAGTCTCCACTTTATTCTGTCCACTACAGTCTCTCCACTATAGTCTTTCCACTATAGTCTGTCCACTTTAGTCTTTCCACTATTCTCTGTCCACTTTATTCTTTCCACTATACTCTCCACTTTATTCTGTCCACTACAGTATTTCCACTATAGTCTGTCCACTTTAGTCTGTCCACTTTAGTCTTTCCACTATAGTCTGTCCACTTTAGTCTTTCCACTATAATCTCCACTTTATTCTGTCCACTATAGTCTCTCCACTATAGTCTTTCCACTATAGTCTGTCCACTTTAGTCTTTCCACTATTCTCTGTCCACTTTAGTCTTTCCACTATAGTCTCCACTTTATTCTGTCCACTACAGTCTTTCCACTTTAGTCTTTCCATTTTAGTCTGTCCACTTTAGTCTTTCCACTATAGTCTGTCCAGTCTAGTCTTTCCACTATTCTCTGTCCACTTTAGTCTTTCCACTATAGTCTCCACTTTATTCTGTCCACTACAGTCTTTCCACTTTAGTCTTTCCACTTTATTCTGTCCACTACAGTCTCTCCACTATAGTCTTTCTACTATAGTCTGTCCACTTTAGTCTTTCCACTATTCTCTGTCCACTTTATTCTTTCCACTATACTCTCCACTTTATTCTGTCCACTACAGTATTTCCACTATAGTCTGTCCACTTTAGTCTGTCCACTTTAGTCTTTCCACTATAGTCTGTCCACTTTAGTCTTTCCACTATTCTCTGTCCACTTTAGTCTTTCCACTATAGTCTCCACTTTATTCTGTCCACTACAGTCTTTCCACTATAGTCTTTCCACTTTATTCTGTCTACTACAGTCTTTCCACTATAGTCTGTCCACTTTAGTCTTTCCACTTTAGTCTTTCCACTTTAGTCTGTCCACTTTAGTCTTTCCACTACAGTCTGTCCACTTTAGTCTTTCCACTATTCTCTGTCCACTTTAGTCTTTCCACTTTAGTCTTTCCACTATAGTCTCCACTTTATTCTGTGCACTATAGTCTCTCCACCATAGTCTTTCCACTATAGTCTGTCCACTTTAGTCTTTCCACTATTCTCTGTCCACTTTATTCTTTCCACTATACTCTCCACTTTATTCTGTCCACTACAGTCTTTCCACTATAGTCTGTCCACTTTAGTCTTTCCACTTTAGTCTTTCCACTTTAGTCTTTCCACTTTAGTCTTTCCACTATAGTCTGTCCACTTTAGTCTTTCCACTATAGTCTGTCCACTTTAGTCTTTCCACTATTCTCTGTCCACTTTAGTCTTTCCACTATAGTCTCCAATTTATTCTGTCCACTACAGTCTCTCCACTATAGTCATTCCACTATAGTCTGTCCACTTTAGTCTTTCCACTATTCTCTGTCCACTTTATTCTTTCCACTATACTCTCCACTTTATTCTGTCCACTACAGTGTTTCCACTATAGTCTGTCCACTTTAGTGTTTCCACTTTAGTCTTTCCATTTTAGTCTGTCCACTTTAGTCTTTCCACTATAGTCTGTCCACTTTAGTCTTTCCACTATTCTCTGTCCACTTTAGTCTTTCCACTATAGTCTCCACTTCTTTCTGTCCACTACAGTCACTCCACTATAGTCTTTCCACTATTGTCTGTCCACTTTAGTCTTTCCACTATTCTCTGTCCACTTTATTCTTTCCACTATACTCTCCACTTTATTCTGTCCACTACAGTATTTCCACTATAGTCTGTCCACCTTAGTCTGCCCACTTTAGTCTTGCCACTATAGTCTGTCCACTTTAGTCTTTCCACTATTCTCTGTCCACTTTAGTCTTTCCACTATTCTCTGTCCACTTTATTCTTTCCATTATACTCTCCACTTTATTCTGTCCACTATCGTCTTTCCTCTTTATTCTGTCCACTACAGTCTTTCCACTTTAGTCTTTCCACTACTCTCTGTCCACTTTAGTCTTTCCACTTTAGTTTTTCCACTATAATCTCCACTTTATTCTGTCCACTATAGTGTTTCCACTATAGTCTGTCCACTTTAGTCTTTCCACTTTAGTCTTTCCATTTTAGTCTGTCCACTTTAGTCTTTCCACTATAGTCTGTCCAGTCTAGTCTTTCCACTATTCTCTGTCCACTTTAGTCTTTCCACTATAGTCTCCACTTTATTCTGTCCACTACAGTCTTTCCACTTTAGTCTGTCCACTTTAGTCTGTCCACTTTAGTCTTTCCACTATAGTCTGTCCACTTTAGTCTTTCCACTATTCTCTGTCCACTTTAGTCTTTCCACTATAGTCTCCACTTTATTCTGTCCACTACAGTCTTTCCACTATAGTCTTTCCACTTTATTCTGTCTACTACAGTCTTTCCACTATAGTCTGTCCACTTTAGTCTTTCCACTTTAGTCTTTCCACTTTAGTCTGTCCACTTTAGTCTTTCCACTACAGTCTGTCCACTTTAGTCTTTCCACTATTCTCTGTCCACTTTAGTCTTTCCACTTTAGTCTTTCCACTATAGTCTCCACTTTATTCTGTGCACTATAGTCTCTCCACCATAGTCTTTCCACTATAGTCTGTCCACTTTAGTCTTTCCACTATTCTCTGTCCACTTTATTCTTTCCACTATACTCTCCACTTTATTCTGTCCAATACAGTCTTTCCACTATAGTCTGTCCACTTTAGTCTTTCCACTTTAGTCTTTCCACTTTAGTCTTTCCACTTTAGTCTTTCCACTATAGTCTGTCCACTTTAGTCTTTCCACTATAGTCTGTCCACTTTAGTCTTTCCACTATTCTCTGTCCACTTTAGTCTTTCCACTATAGTCTGTCCACTTTAGTCTTTCCACTTTAGTTTTTCCACTTTAGTCCGTCCACTTTAGTCTTTCCACTATAGTCTGTCCACTTTAGTCTTTCCACTTTAGTCTTTCCACTTTATTCTTTCCACTTCAGTGTGTACACTTTATTCTGTCCACTGAGTCTTTCAACTTCAGTCTTTCCACTATAGTCTGTCCACTTTAGTCTTTCCACTTTAGTCTTTCCATTTTGTCTGTCCACTTTAGTCTTTCCAGTATAGTCTGTCCACTTTAGTCTTTCCACTACAGTCTTTCCACTTTAGTCTTTCCACTATTCTCTGTCCACTTTAGTCTTTCCACTATAGTCTCCACTTTATTCTGTCCACTACAGTCTCTCCACTATAGTCTTTCCACTATAGTCTGTCCACTTTAGTCTTTCCACTATTCTCTGTCCACTTTATTCTTTCCACTATACTCTCCACTTTATTCTGTCCACTACAGTATTTCCACTATAGTCTGTCCACTTTAGTCTGTCCACTTTAGTCTTTCCACTATAGTCTGTCCACTTTAGTCTTTCCACTATAATCTCCACTTTATTCTGTCCACTATAGTCTCTCCACTATAGTCTTTCCACTATAGTCTGTCCACTTTAGTCTTTCCACTATTCTCTGTCCACTTTAGTCTTTCCACTATAGTCTCCACTTTATTCTGTCCACTACAGTCTTTCCACTTTAGTCTTTCCATTTTAGTCTGTCCACTTTAGTCTTTCCACTATAGTCTGTCCAGTCTAGTCTTTCCACTATTCTCTGTCCACTTTAGTCTTTCCACTATAGTCTCCACTTTATTCTGTCCACTACAGTCTTTCCACTTTAGTCTTTCCACTTTATTCTGTCCACTACAGTCTCTCCACTATAGTCTTTCTACTATAGTCTGTCCACTTTAGTCTTTCCACTATTCTCTGTCCACTTTATTCTTTCCACTATACTCTCCACTTTATTCTGTCCACTACAGTATTTCCACTATAGTCTGTCCACTTTAGTCTGTCCACTTTAGTCTTTCCACTATAGTCTGTCCACTTTAGTCTTTCCACTATTCTCTGTCCACTTTAGTCTTTCCACTATAGTCTCCACTTTATTCTGTCCACTACAGTCTTTCCACTATAGTCTTTCCACTTTATTCTGTCTACTACAGTCTTTCCACTATAGTCTGTCCACTTTAGTCTTTCCACTTTAGTCTTTCCACTTTAGTCTGTCCACTTTAGTCTTTCCACTACAGTCTGTCCACTTTAGTCTTTCCACTATTCTCTGTCCACTTTAGTCTTTCCACTTTAGTCTTTCCACTATAGTCTCCACTTTATTCTGTGCACTATAGTCTCTCCACCATAGTCTTTCCACTATAGTCTGTCCACTTTAGTCTTTCCACTATTCTCTGTCCACTTTATTCTTTCCACTATACTCTCCACTTTATTCTGTCCACTACAGTCTTTCCACTATAGTCTGTCCACTTTAGTCTTTCCACTTTAGTCTTTCCACTTTAGTCTTTCCACTTTAGTCTTTCCACTATAGTCTGTCCACTTTAGTCTTTCCACTATAGTCTGTCCACTTTAGTCTTTCCACTATTCTCTGTCCACTTTAGTCTTTCCACTATAGTCTCCAATTTATTCTGTCCACTACAGTCTCTCCACTATAGTCATTCCACTATAGTCTGTCCACTTTAGTCTTTCCACTATTCTCTGTCCACTTTATTCTTTCCACTATACTCTCCACTTTATTCTGTCCACTACAGTGTTTCCACTATAGTCTGTCCACTTTAGTGTTTCCACTTTAGTCTTTCCATTTTAGTCTGTCCACTTTAGTCTTTCCACTATAGTCTGTCCACTTTAGTCTTTCCACTATTCTCTGTCCACTTTAGTCTTTCCACTATAGTCTCCACTTCTTTCTGTCCACTACAGTCACTCCACTATAGTCTTTCCACTATTGTCTGTCCACTTTAGTCTTTCCACTATTCTCTGTCCACTTTATTCTTTCCACTATACTCTCCACTTTATTCTGTCCACTACAGTATTTCCACTATAGTCTGTCCACCTTAGTCTGCCCACTTTAGTCTTGCCACTATAGTCTGTCCACTTTAGTCTTTCCACTATTCTCTGTCCACTTTAGTCTTTCCACTATTCTCTGTCCACTTTATTCTTTCCATTATACTCTCCACTTTATTCTGTCCACTATCGTCTTTCCTCTTTATTCTGTCCACTACAGTCTTTCCACTTTAGTCTTTCCACTACTCTCTGTCCACTTTAGTCTTTCCACTTTAGTTTTTCCACTATAATCTCCACTTTATTCTGTCCACTATAGTGTTTCCACTATAGTCTGTCCACTTTAGTCTTTCCACTTTAGTCTTTCCATTTTAGTCTGTCCACTTTAGTCTTTCCACTATAGTCTGTCCAGTCTAGTCTTTCCACTATTCTCTGTCCACTTTAGTCTTTCCACTATAGTCTCCACTTTATTCTGTCCACTACAGTCTTTCCACTTTAGTCTTTCCATTTTAGTCTGTCCACTTTAGTCTTTCCACTATAGTCTGTCCAGTCTAGTCTTTCCACTATTCTCTGTCCACTTTAGTCTTTCCACTATAGTCTCCACTTTATTCTGTCCACTACAGTCTTTCCACTTTAGTCTTTCCACTTTATTCTGTCCACTACAGTCTCTCCACTATAGTCTTTCTACTATAGTCTGTCCACTTTAGTCTTTCCACTATTCTCTGTCCACTTTATTCTTTCCACTATACTCTCCACTTTATTCTGTCCACTACAGTATTTCCACTATAGTCTGTCCACTTTAGTCTGTCCACTTTAGTCTTTCCACTATAGTCTGTCCACTTTAGTCTTTCCACTATTCTCTGTCCACTTTAGTCTTTCCACTATAGTCTCCACTTTATTCTGTCCACTACAGTCTTTCCACTATAGTCTTTCCACTTTATTCTGTCTACTACAGTCTTTCCACTATAGTCTGTCCACTTTAGTCTTTCCACTTTAGTCTTTCCACTTTAGTCTGTCCACTTTAGTCTTTCCACTACAGTCTGTCCACTTTAGTCTTTCCACTATTCTCTGTCCACTTTAGTCTTTCCACTTTAGTCTTTCCACTATAGTCTCCACTTTATTCTGTGCACTATAGTCTCTCCACCATAGTCTTTCCACTATAGTCTGTCCACTTTAGTCTTTCCACTATTCTCTGTCCACTTTATTCTTTCCACTATACTCTCCACTTTATTCTGTCCACTACAGTCTTTCCACTATAGTCTGTCCACTTTAGTCTTTCCACTTTAGTCTTTCCACTTTAGTCTTTCCACTTTAGTCTTTCCACTATAGTCTGTCCACTTTAGTCTTTCCACTATAGTCTGTCCACTTTAGTCTTTCCACTATTCTCTGTCCACTTTAGTCTTTCCACTATAGTCTCCAATTTATTCTGTCCACTACAGTCTCTCCACTATAGTCATTCCACTATAGTCTGTCCACTTTAGTCTTTCCACTATTCTCTGTCCACTTTATTCTTTCCACTATACTCTCCACTTTATTCTGTCCACTACAGTGTTTCCACTATAGTCTGTCCACTTTAGTGTTTCCACTTTAGTCTTTCCATTTTAGTCTGTCCACTTTAGTCTTTCCACTATAGTCTGTCCACTTTAGTCTTTCCACTATTCTCTGTCCACTTTAGTCTTTCCACTATAGTCTCCACTTCTTTCTGTCCACTACAGTCACTCCACTATAGTCTTTCCACTATTGTCTGTCCACTTTAGTCTTTCCACTATTCTCTGTCCACTTTATTCTTTCCACTATACTCTCCACTTTATTCTGTCCACTACAGTATTTCCACTATAGTCTGTCCACCTTAGTCTGCCCACTTTAGTCTTGCCACTATAGTCTGTCCACTTTAGTCTTTCCACTATTCTCTGTCCACTTTAGTCTTTCCACTATTCTCTGTCCACTTTATTCTTTCCATTATACTCTCCACTTTATTCTGTCCACTATCGTCTTTCCTCTTTATTCTGTCCACTACAGTCTTTCCACTTTAGTCTTTCCACTATTCTCTGTCCACTTTAGTCTTTCCACTTTAGTTTTTCCACTATAATCTCCACTTTATTCTGTCCACTATAGTGTTTCCACTATAGTCTGTCCACTTTAGTCTTTCCACTTTAGTCTTTCCATTTTAGTCTGTCCACTTTAGTCTTTCCACTATAGTCTGTCCAGTCTAGTCTTTCCACTATTCTCTGTCCACTTTAGTCTTTCCACTATAGTCTCCACTTTATTCTGTCCACTACAGTCTTTCCACTTTAGTCTTTCCATTTTAGTCTGTCCACTTTAGTCTTTCCACTATAGTCTGTCCAGTCTAGTCTTTCCACTATTCTCTGTCCACTTTAGTCTTTCCACTATAGTCTCCACTTTATTCTGTCCACTACAGTCTTTCCACTTTAGTCTTTCCACTTTATTCTGTCCACTACAGTCTCTCCACTATAGTCTTTCTACTATAGTCTGTCCACTTTAGTCTTTCCACTATTCTCTGTCCACTTTATTCTTTCCACTATACTCTCCACTTTATTCTGTCCACTACAGTATTTCCACTATAGTCTGTCCACTTTAGTCTGTCCACTTTAGTCTTTCCACTATAGTCTGTCCACTTTAGTCTTTCCACTATTCTCTGTCCACTTTAGTCTTTCCACTATAGTCTCCACTTTATTCTGTCCACTACAGTCTTTCCTCTATAGTCTTTCCACTTTATTCTGTCTACTACAGTCTTTCCACTATAGTCTGTCCACTTTAGTCTTTCCACTTTAGTCTTTCCACTTTAGTCTGTCCACTTTAGTCTTTCCACTACAGTCTGTCCACTTTAGTCTTTCCACTATTCTCTGTCCACTTTAGTCTTTCCACTTTAGCCTTTCCACTATAGTCTCCACTTTATTCTGTGCACTATAGTCTCTCCACCATAGTCTTTCCACTATAGTCTGTCCACTTTAGTCTTTCCACTATTCTCTGTCCACTTTATTCTTTCCACTATACTCTCCACTTTATTCTGTCCACTACAGTCTTTCCACTATAGTCTGTCCACTTTAGTCTTTCCACTTTAGTCTTTCCACTTTAGTCTTTCCACTTTAGTCTTTCCACTATAGTCTGTCCACTTTAGTCTTTCCACTATAGTCTGTCCACTTTAGTCTTTCCACTATTCTCTGTCCACTTTAGTCTTTCCACTATAGTCTCCAATTTATTCTGTCCACTACAGTCTCTCCACTATAGTCATTCCACTATAGTCTGTCCACTTTAGTCTTTCCACTATTCTCTGTCCACTTTATTCTTTCCACTATACTCTCCACTTTATTCTGTCCACTACAGTGTTTCCACTATAGTCTGTCCACTTTAGTGTTTCCACTTTAGTCTTTCCATTTTAGTCTGTCCACTTTAGTCTTTCCACTATAGTCTGTCCACTTTAGTCTTTCCACTATTCTCTGTCCACTTTAGTCTTTCCACTATAGTCTCCACTTCTTTCTGTCCACTACAGTCACTCCACTATAGTCTTTCCACTATTGTCTGTCCACTTTAGTCTTTCCACTATTCTCTGTCCACTTTATTCTTTCCACTATACTCTCCACTTTATTCTGTCCACTACAGTATTTCCACTATAGTCTGTCCACCTTAGTCTGCCCACTTTAGTCTTGCCACTATAGTCTGTCCACTTTAGTCTTTCCACTATTCTCTGTCCACTTTAGTCTTTCCACTATAGTCTCCACTTTATTCTGTCCACTACAGTCTTTCCACCATAGTCTGTCTACTTTAGTCTTTCCACTTTAGTCTTTCCACTTTAGTCTGTCAACTTTAGTCTTTCCACTATAGTCTGTCCACTTTAGTCTTTCCACTATTCTCTGTCCACTTTAGTCTTTCCACTGTAGTCTCCACTTTATTCTGCCCACTACAGTCTTTCCACTATAGTCTTTCCACTATAGTCTGTCCACTTTAGTCTTTCCACTATAGTCTCCACTTTATTCTGTCCACTACAGTCTTTCCACTATAGTCTTTCCACTATAGTCTGTCCACTTTAGTCTTTCCACTTTAGTTTTTCCACTTTAGTCCGTCCACTTTAGTCTTTCCACTATAGTCTGTCCACTTTAGTCTTTCCACTTTAGTCTTTCCACTTTATTCTTTCCACTTCAGTGTGTACACTTTATTCTGTCCACTGAGTCTTTCAACTTCAGTCTTTCCACTATAGTCTGTCCACTTTAGTCTTTCCACTTTAGTCTTTCCATTTTGTCTGTCCACTTTAGTCTTTCCAGTATAGTCTGTCCACTTTAGTCTTTCCACTACAGTCTTTCCACTTTAGTCTTTCCACTATTCTCTGTCCACTTTAGTCTTTCCACTATAGTCTCCACTTTATTCTGTCCACTACAGTCTCTCCACTATAGTCTTTCCACTATAGTCTGTCCACTTTAGTCTTTCCACTATTCTCTGTCCACTTTATTCTTTCCACTATACTCTCCACTTTATTCTGTCCACTACAGTATTTCCACTATTGTCTGTCCACTTTAGTCTGTCCACTTTAGTCTTTCCACTATAGTCTGTCCACTTTAGTCTTTCCACTATAATCTCCACTTTATTCTGTCCACTATAGTCTCTCCACTATATTCTTTCCACTATAGTCTGTCCACTTTAGTCTTTCCACTATTCTCTGTCCACTTTATTCTTTCCATTATACTCTCCACTTTATTCTGTCCACTATCGTCTTTCCTTTTTATTCTGTCCACTACAGTCTTTCCACTTTAGTCTTTCCACTATTCTCTGTCCACTTTAGTCTTTCCACTTTAGTTTTTCCACTATAATCTCCACTTTATTCTGTCCACTATAGTCTCTCCACTATAGTCTTTCCACTATAGTCTGTCCACTTTAGTCTTTCCACTATTCTCTGTCCACTTTATTCTTTCCACTATAATCTCCACTTTATCCTGTCCACTACAGTCTTTCCACTATAGTCTGTCCGCTTTAGTCTTTCCACTTTAGTCTTTGAACTTTAGTCTTTCCACTTTAGTCTTTCCACTATAGTCTGTCCACTTTAGTCTTTCCACTATTCTCTGTCCACTTTAGTCTTTCCGCTATAGTCTCCACTTTATTCTGCCCACTACAGTCTTTCCTCTATAGTCTTTCCACTATAGTCTGTCCACTTTAGTCTTTCCACTTTAGTCTTTCCACTTTAGTCTGTCCACTTTATTCTGTCCACTACAGTCTTTCCACTTTAGTCTTTCCACTATTCTCTGTCCACTTTAGTCTTTCCACTTTAGTCTTTCCACTATAATCTCCACTTTATTCTGTCCACTACAGTCTCTCCACTATAGTCTTTCCACTGTAGTCTGTCCACTTTAGTCTTTCCACTATTCTCTGTCCTCTTTATTCTTTCCACTATACTCTCCACTTTATTCTGTCCACTACAGTGTTTCCACTATAGTCTGTCCACTTTAGTCTTTCCACTTTAGTCTTTCCATTTTAGTCTGTCCACTTTAATCTTTCCACTATAGTCTGTCCACTTTAGTCTTTCCACTATAGTCTCCACTTTATTCTGTCCACTACAGTCTCTCCACTATAGTCTTTCCACTATAGTCTGTCCACTTTAGTCTTTCCACTATTCTCTGTCCACTTTATTCTTTCCACTATACTCTCCACTTTATTCTGTCCACTACAGTATTTCCACTATAGTCTGTCCACTATAGTCTGTCCACTTTAGTCTGTCCACTTTAGTCTTTCCACTATAGTCTGTCCACTTTAGTCTTTCCACTATTCTCTGTCCACTTTAGTCTTTCCACTACAGTCTCCACTTTATTCTGTCCACTACAGTCTTTCCACTATAGTCTTTCCACTTTATTCTGTCCACTACAGTCTTTCCACTATAGTCTGTCCACTTTAGTCTTTCAACTTCAGTCTTTCCACTATAGTCTGTCCACTTTAGTCTTTCCACTTTAGTCTTTCCATTTTGTCTGTCCACTTTAGTCTTTCCAGTATAGTCTGTCCACTTAGTCTTTCCACTATTCTCTGTCCACTTTAGTCTTTCCACTATAGTCTCCACTTAATTCTGTCCACTACAGTCTTTCCACTATAGTTTTCCACTATAGTCTGTCCACTTTAGTCTTTCCACTTTATTGTGTCCACTACAGTCTTTCCACTTTAGTCTTTCCACTATTCTCTGTCCACTTTAGTCTTTCCACTATAGTCTCCACTTTATTCTGTCCACTACAGTCTCTCCACTATAGTCTTTCCACTATAGTCTGTCCACTTTAGTCTTTCCACTATTCTCTGTCCACTTTATTCTTTCCACTATACTCTCCACTTTATTCTGTTCACTACAGTATTTCCACTATAGTCTATCCACTTTAGTCTGTCCACTTTAGTCTTTCCACTATACTCTGTCCACTTTAGTCTTTCCACTATTCTCTGTCCACTTTAGTCTTTCCACTATAGTCTCCACTTTATTCTGTCCACTACAGTCTTTCCACCATAGTCTGTCCACTTTAGTCTTTCCACTTTAGTCTTTCCACTTTAGTCTGTCAACTTTAGTCTTTCCACTATAGTCTGTCCACTTTAGTCTTTCCACTATTCTCTGTCCACTTTAGTCTTTCCACTATAGTCTCCACTTTATTCTGCCCACTACAGTCTTTCCACTATAGTCTTTCCACTATAGTCTGTCCACTTTAGTCTTTCCACTATAGTCTCCACTTTATTCTGTCCACTACAGTCTTTCCACTATAGTCTTTCCACTATAGTCTGTCCACTTTAGTCTTTCCACTTTAGTTTTTCCACTTTAGTCCGTCCACTTTAGTCTTTCCACTATAGTCTGTCCACTTTAGTCTTTCCACTTTAGTCTTTCCACTTTATTCTTTCCACTTCAGTGTGTACACTTTATTCTGTCCACTGAGTCTTTCAACTTCAGTCTTTCCACTATAGTCTGTCCACTTTAGTCTTTCCACTTTAGTCTTTCCATTTTGTCTGTCCACTTTAGTCTTTCCAGTATAGTCTGTCCACTTTAGTCTTTCCACTACAGTCTTTCCACTTTAGTCTTTCCACTATTCTCTGTCCACTTTAGTCTTTCCACTATAGTCTCCACTTTATTCTGTCCACTACAGTCTCTCCACTATAGTCTTTCCACTATAGTCTGTCCACTTTAGTCTTTCCACTATTCTCTGTCCACTTTATTCTTTCCACTATACTCTCCACTTTATTCTGTCCACTACAGTATTTCCACTATAGTCTGTCCACTTTAGTCTGTCCACTTTAGTCTTTCCACTATAGTCTGTCCACTTTAGTCTTTCCACTATAATCTCCACTTTATTCTGTCCACTATAGTCTCTCCACTATAGTCTTTCCACTATAGTCTGTCCACTTTAGTCTTTCCACTATTCTCTGTCCACTTTATTCTTTCCATTATACTCTCCACTTTATTCTGTCCACTATCGTCTTTCCTCTTTATTCTGTCCACTACAGTCTTTCCACTTTAGTCTTTCCACTATTCTCTGTCCACTTTAGTCTTTCCACTTTAGTTTTTCCACTATAATCTCCACTTTATTCTGTCCACTATAGTCTCTCCACTATAGTCTTTCCACTATAGTCTGTCCACTTTAGTCTTTCCACTATTCTCTGTCCACTTTATTCTTTCCACTATACTCTCCACTTTATCCTGTCCACTACAGTCTTTCCACTATAGTCTGTCCACTTTAGTCTTTCCACTTTAGTCTTTGAACTTTAGTCTTTCCACTTTAGTCTTTCCACTATAGTCTGTCCACTTTAGTCTTTCCACTATTCTCTGTCCACTTTAGTCTTTCCACTATAGTCTCCACTTTATTCTGCCCACTACAGTCTTTCCTCTATAGTCTTTCCACTATAGTCTGTCCACTTTAGTCTTTCCACTTTAGTCTTTCCACTTTAGTCTGTCCACTTTATTCTGTCCACTACAGTCTTTCCACTTTAGTCTTTCCACTATTCTCTGTCCACTTTAGTCTTTCCACTTTAGTCTTTCCACTATAATCTCCACTTTATTCTGTCCACTACAGTCTCTCCACTATAGTCTTTCCACTGTAGTCTGTCCACTTTAGTCTTTCCACTATTCTCTGTCCTCTTTATTCTTTCCACTATACTCTCCACTTTATTCTGTCCACTACAGTGTTTCCACTATAGTCTGTCCACTTTAGTCTTTCCACTTTAGTCTTTCCATTTTAGTCTGTCCACTTTAATCTTTCCACTATAGTCTGTCCACTTTAGTCTTTCCACTATAGTCTCCACTTTATTCTGTCCACTACAGTCTCTCCACTATAGTCTTTCCACTATAGTCTGTCCACTTTAGTCTTTCCACTATTCTCTGTCCACTTCATTCTTTCCACTATACTCAACTTTATTCTGTCCACTACAGTATTTCCACTATAGTCTGTCCACTATAGTCTGTCCACTTTAGTCTGTCCACTTTAGTCTTTCCACTATAGTCTGTCCACTTTAGTCTTTCCACTATTCTCTGTCCACTTTAGTCTTTCCACTACAGTCTTCACTTTATTCTGTCCACTACAGTCTTTCCACTATAGTCTTTCCACTTTATTCTGTCCACTACAGTCTTTCCACTATAGTCTGTCCACTTTAGTCTTTCAACTTCAGTCTTTCCACTATAGTCTGTCCACTTTAGTCTTTCCACTTTAGTCTTTCCATTTTGTCTGTCCACTTTAGTCTTTCCAGTATAGTCTGTCCACTTAGTCTTTCCACTATTCTCTGTCCACTTTAGTCTTTCCACTATAGTCTCCACTTAATTCTGTCCACTACAGTCTTTCCACTATAGTTTTCCACTATAGTCTGTCCACTTTAGTCTTTCCACTTTATTCTGTCCACTACAGTCTTTCCACTTTAGTCTTTCCACTATTCTCTGTCCACTTTAGTCTTTCCACTATAGTCTCCACTTTATTCTGTCCACTACAGTCTCTCCACTATAGTCTGTCCACTTTAGTCTGTCCACTTTAGTCTTTCCACTATAGTCTGTCCACTTTAGTCTTTCCACTATTCTCTGTCCACTTTAGTCTTTCCACTATAGTCTACACTTTATTCTGTCCACTACAGTCTTTCCACTATAGTTTTCCACTATAGTCTGTCCACTTTAGTCTTTCCACTATTCTCTGTCCACTTTATTCTTTCCACTATACTCTCCACTTTATTCTGTTCACTACAGTATTTCCACTATAGTCTGTCCACTTTAGTCTGTCCACTTTAGTCTTTCCACTATAGTCTGTCCACTTTAGTCTTTCCACTATTCTCTGTCCACTTTAGTCTTTCCACTATAGTCTACACTTTATTCTGTCCACTACAGTCTTTCCACTATAGTCTTTCCTCTTTATTCTGTCCACTACAGTCTTTCCACTTTAGTCTTTCCACTATTCTCTGTCCACTTTAGTCTTTCCACTTTAGTCTTTCCACTATAATCTCCACTTTATTTTGTCCACTATAGTCTCTCCACTATAGTCTTTGCACTATAGTCTGTCCAGTTTAGTCTTTCCACTATTCTCTGTCCACTTTATTCTTTCCACTATACTCTCCACTTTATTCTGTCCACTACAGTCTTTCCACTATAGTCTGTCCACTTTAGTCTTTCCACTTTAGTCTTTGAACTTTAGTCTTTCCACTTTAGTCTTTCCACTATAGTCTGTCCACTTTAGTCTTTCCACTATAGTCTTTCCACTTTAGTCTTTCCACTTTAGTCTGTCCACTTTAGCCTTTCCACTACAGTCTTTCCAATATAGTCTGTCCACTTTTGTCTTTCCACTTTAGTCTTTCCACTATAGTCTTTCCACTATAGTCTGTCCACTTTAGTCTTTCCACTATTCTCTGTCCACTTTATTCTTTCCACTATACTATCCACTTTATTCTGTCCACTACAGTATTTCCTCTATAGTCTTTCCACTTTAGTCTTTGAACTTTAGTCTTTCCACTTTAGTCTTTCCACTATAGTCTGTCCACTTTAGTCTTTCCACTATAGTCTTTCCACTTTAGTCTTTCCACTTTAGTCTGTCCACTTTAGCCTTTCCACTACAGTCTTTCCAATATAGTCTGTCCACTTTTGTCTTTCCACTTTAGTCTTTCCACTATAGTCTTTCCACTATAGTCTGTCCACTTTAGTCTTTCCACTATTCTCTGTCCACTTTATTCTTTCCACTATAGTCTTCACTTTATTCTGCCAACTACAGTCTTTCCTCTATAGTCTTTCCACTTTAGTCTGTCCACTTTAGTCTTTCCACTATAGTCTTTCCACTTTAGTCTTTCCACTTTAGTCTGTCCACTTTAGTCTTTCCACTACAGTCTTTCCACTATAGTCTGTCCACTTTAGTCTTTCCACTTTAGTCTTTCCACTATAGTCTCCACTTTATTCTGTCCACTACAGTCTCTCCACTATAGTATTTCCACTATAGTCTGTCCACTTCAGTCTTTCCACTATAGTCTGTCCACTTTAGTCTTTCCACTTTAGTCTTTCCACTATAGTCTCCACTTTAGTCTGTCCACTACAGTCTTTCCACTATAGTCTGTCCACTTTAGTCTTTCCACTTTAGTCTTTCCACTATAGTCTCCACTTTATTCGGTCCACTACAGTCTTTCCACTATAGTCTTTCCACTATAGTCTGTCCACTTTAGTCTTTCCACTATTCTCTGTCCACTTTAGTCTTTCCACTATAGTCTCCACTTTATTCTGTCCACTACAGTCTTTCCACTATAGTCTTTCCACTATAGTCTGTCCACTTTAGTCTTTCCACTTTAGTCTTTCCACTATTCTCTGTCCACTTTAGTATTTCCACTTTAGTCTTTCCACTATAGTCTCCACTTTATTCTGTCCACTACAGTCTCTCCACTATAGTCTTTCCACTATAGTCTGTCCACTGTAGTCTTTCCACTATTCTCTGTCCACTTTATTCTTTCCACTATACTCTCCACTTTATTCTGTCCACTACAGTGTTTCCACTATAGTCTGTCCACTTTAGTCTTTCCACTTTAGTCTTTCCATTTTAGTCTGTCCACTTTAGTCTTTCCACTATAGTCTGTCCAGTCTAGTCTTTCCACTATTCTCTGTCCACTTTAGTCTTTCCACTATAGTCTCCACTTTATTCTGTCCACTACAGTCTTTCCACTTTAGTCTTTCCACTTTATTCTGTCCACTACAGTCTCTCCACTATAGTCTTTCTACTATAGTCTGTCCACTTTAGTCTTTCCACTATTCTCTGTCCACTTTATTCTTTCCACTATACTCTCCACTTTATTCTGTCCACTACAGTATTTCCACTATAGTCTGTCCACTTTAGTCTGTCCACTTTAGTCTTTCCACTATAGTCTGTCCACTTTAGTCTTTCCACTATTCTCTGTCCACTTTAGTCTTTCCACTATAGTCTCCACTTTATTCTGTCCACTACAGTCTTTCCACTATAGTCTTTCCACTTTATTCTGTCTACTACAGTCTTTCCACTATAGTCTGTCCACTTTAGTCTTTCCACTTTAGTCTTTCCACTTTAGTCTGTCCACTTTAGTCTTTCCACTACAGTCTGTCCACTTTAGCCTTTCCACTATTCTCTGTCCACTTTAGTCTTTCCACTTTAGTCTTTCCACTATAGTCTCCACTTTATTCTGTCCACTATAGTCTCTCCACCATAGTCTTTCCACTATAGTCTGTCCACTTTAGTCTTTCCACTATTCTCTGTCCACTTTATTCTTTCCACTATACTCTCCACTTTATTCTGTCCACTACAGTCTTTCCACTATAGTCTGTCCACTTTAGTCTTTCCACTTTAGTCTTTCCACTTTAGTCTTTCCACTTTAGTCTTTCCACTATAGTCTGTCCACTTTAGTCTTTCCACTATAGTCTGTCCACTTTAGTCTTTCCACTATTCTCTGTCCACTTTAGTCTTTCCACTATAGTCTCCAATTTATTCTGTCCACTACAGTCTCTCCACTATAGTCATTCCACTATAGTCTGTCCACTTTAGTCTTTCCACTATTCTCTGTCCACTTTATTCTTTCCACTATACTCTCCACTTTATTCTGTCCGCTACAGTGTTTCCACTATAGTCTGTCCACTTTAGTGTTTCCACTTTAGTCTTTCCATTTTAGTCTGTCCACATTATTCTTTCCACTATAGTCTGTCCACTTTAGTCTTTCCACTATTCTCTGTCCACTTTAGTCTTTCCACTATAGTCTCCACTTCTTTCTGTCCACTACAGTCACTCCACTATAGTCTTTCCACTATTGTCTGTCCACTTTAGTCTTTCCACTATTCTCTGTCCACTTTATTCTTTCCACTATACTCTCCACTTTATTCTGTCCACTACAGTATTTCCACTATAGTCTGTCCACCTTAGTCTGCCCACTTTAGTCTTGCCACTATAGTCTGTCCACTTTAGTCTTTCCACTATTCTCTGTCCACTTTAGTCTTTCCACTATAGTCTCCACTTTATTCTGTCCACTACAGTCTTTCCACCATAGTCTGTCCACTTTAGTCTTTCCACTTTAGTCTTTCCACTTTAGTCTGTCAACTTTAGTCTTTCCACTATAGTCTGTCCACTTTAGTCTTTCCACTATTCTCTGTCCACTTTAGTCTTTCCACTATAGTCTCCACTTTATTCTGCCCACTACAGTCTTTCCACTATAGTCTTTCCACTATAGTCTGTCCACTTTAGTCTTTCCACTATAGTCTCCACTTTATTCTGTCCACTACAGTCTTTCCACTATAGTCTTTCCACTATAGTCTGTCCACTTTAGTCTTTCCACTTTAGTTTTTCCACTTTAGTCCGTCCACTTTAGTCTTTCCACTATAGTCTGTCCACTTTAGTCTTTCCACTTTAGTCTTTCCACTTTATTCTTTCCACTTCAGTGTGTACACTTTATTCTGTCCACTGAGTCTTTCAACTTCAGTCTTTCCACTATAGTCTGTCCACTTTAGTCTTTCCACTTTAGTCTTTCCATTTTGTCTGTCCACTTTAGTCTTTCCAGTATAGTCTGTCCACTTTAGTCTTTCCACTACAGTCTTTCCACTTTAGTCTTTCCACTATTCTCTGTCCACTTTAGTCTTTCCACTATAGTCTACACTTTATTCTGTCCACTACAGTCTCTCCACTATAGTCTTTCCACTATAGTCTGTCCACTTTAGTCTTTCCACTATTCTCTGTCCACTTTATTCTTTCCACTATACTCTCCACTTTATTCTGTCCACTACAGTATTTCCACTATAGTCTGTCCACTTTAGTCTGTCCACTTTAGTCTTTCCACTATAGTCTGTCCACTTTAGTCTTTCCACTATAATCTCCACTTTATTCTGTCCACTATAGTCTCTCCACTATAGTCTTTCCACTATAGTCTGTCCACTTTAGTCTTTCCACTATTCTCTGTCCACTTTATTCTTTCCATTATACTCTCCACTTTATTCTGTCCACTATCGTCTTTCCTCTTTATTCTGTCCACTACAGTCTTTCCACTTTAGTCTTTCCACTATTCTCTGTCCACTTTAGTCTTTCCACTTTAGTTTTTCCACTATAATCTCCACTTTATTCTGTCCACTATAGTCTCTCCACTATAGTCTTTCCACTATAGTCTGTCCACTTTAGTCTTTCCACTATTCTCTGTCCACTTTATTCTTTCCACTATACTCTCCACTTTATTCTGTCCACTACAGTGTTTCCACTATAGTCTGTCCACTTTAGTCTTTCCACTTTAGTCTTTCCATTTTAGTCTGTCCACTTTAGTCTTTCCACTATAGTCTGTCCAGTCTAGTCTTTCCACCACTATAGTCTCCACTTTATTCTGTCCACTACAGTCTTTCCACTTTAGTCTTTCCACTTTATTCTGTCCACTACAGTCTCTCCACTATAGTCTTTCTACTATAGTCTGTCCACTTTAGTCTTTCCACTATTCTCTGTCCACTTTATTCTTTCCACTATACTCTCCACTTTATTCTGTCCACTACAGTATTTCCACTATAGTCTGTCCACTTTAGTCTGTCCACTTTAGTCTTTCCACTATAGTCTGTCCACTTTAGTCTTTCCACTATTCTCTGTCCACTTTAGTCTTTCCACTATAGTCTCCACTGTATTCTGTCCACTACAGTCTTTCCACTATAGTCTTTCCACTTTATTCTGTCTACTACAGTCTTTCCACTATAGTCTGTCCACTTTAGTCTTTCCACTTTAGTCTTTCCACTTTAGTCTGTCCACTTTAGTCTTTCCACTACAGTCTGTCCACTTTAGTCTTTCCACTATTCTCTGTCCACTTTAGTCTTTCCACTTTAGTCTTTCCACTATAGTCTCCACTTTATTCTGTCCACTATAGTCTCTCCACCATAGTCTTTCCACTATAGTCTGTCCACTTTAGTCTTTCCACTATTCTCTGTCCACTTTATTCTTTCCACTATACTCTCCACTTTATTCTGTCCACTACAGTCTTTCCACTATAGTCTGTCCACTTTAGTCTTTCCACTTTAGTCTTTCCACTTTAGTCTTTCCACTTTAGTCTTTCCACTATAGTCTGTCCACTTTAGTCTTTCCACTATAGTCTGTCCACTTTAGTCTTTCCACTATTCTCTGTCCACTTTAGTCTTTCCACTATAGTCTCCAATTTATTCTGTCCACTACAGTCTCTCCACTATAGTCATTCCACTATAGTCTGTCCACTTTAGTCTTTCCAATATACTCTCCACTTTATTCTGTCCACTACAGTCTTTCCACTATAGTCTGTCCACTTTAGTCTTTCCACTTTAGTCTTTCCACTTTAGTCTTTCCACTATAGTCTCTCCACCATAGTCTTTCCACTATAGTCTGTCCACTTTAGTCTTTCCACTATTCTCTGTCCACTTTATTCTTTCCACTATACTCTCCACTTTATTCTGTCCACTACAGTCTTTCCACTATAGTCTGTCCACTTTAGTCTTTCCACTTTAGTCTTTCCACTTTAGTCTTTCCACTTTAGTCTTTCCACTATAATCTCCACTTTATTCTGTCCACTATAGTCTCTCCACTATAGTCTTTCCACTATAGTCTGTCCACTTTAGTCTTTCCACTATTCTCTGTCCACTTTATTCTTTCCACTATACTCTCCACTTTATCCTGTCCACTACAGTCTTTCCACTATAGTCTGTCCACTTTAGTCTTTCCACTTTAGTCTTTGAACTTTAGTCTTTCCACTTTAGTCTTTCCACTATAGTCTTTCCACTTTAGTCTTTCCACTATTCTCTGTCCACTTTAGTCTTTCCACTATAGTCTACACTTTATTCTGTCCACTACAGTCTCTCCACTATAGTCTTTCCACTATAGTCTGTCCACTTTAGTCTTTCCACTATTCTCTGTCCACTTTATTCTTTCCACTATACTCTCCACTTTATTCTGTCCACTACAGTATTTCCACTATAGTCTGTCCACTTTAGTCTGTCCACTTTAGTCTTTCCACTATAGTCTGTCCACTTTAGTCTTTCCACTATAATCTCCACTTTATTCTGTCCACTATAGTCTCTCCACTATAGTCTTTCCACTATAGTCTGTCCACTTTAGTCTTTCCACTATTCTCTGTCCACTTTATTCTTTCCATTATACTCTCCACTTTATTCTGTCCACTATCGTCTTTCCTCTTTATTCTGTCCACTACAGTCTTTCCACTTTAGTCTTTCCACTATTCTCTGTCCACTTTAGTCTTTCCACTTTAGTTTTTCCACTATAATCTCCACTTTATTCTGTCCACTATAGTCTCTCCACTATAGTCTTTCCACTATAGTCTGTCCACTTTAGTCTTTCCACTATTCTCTGTCCACTTTATTCTTTCCACTATACTCTCCACTTTATTCTGTCCACTACAGTGTTTCCACTATAGTCTGTCCACTTTAGTCTTTCCACTTTAGTCTTTCCATTTTAGTCTGTCCACTTTAGTCTTTCCACTATAGTCTGTCAAGTCTAGTCTTTCCACTATTCTCTGTCCACTTTAGTCTTTCCACTATAGTCTCCACTTTATTCTGTCCACTACAGTCTTTCCACTTTAGTCTTTCCACTTTATTCTGTCCACTACAGTCTCTCCACTATAGTCTTTCTACTATAGTCTGTCCACTTTAGTCTTTCCACTATTCTCTGTCCACTTTATTCTTTCCACTATACTCTCCACTTTATTCTGTCCACTACAGTATTTCCACTATAGTCTGTCCACTTTAGTCTGTCCACTTTAGTCTTTCCACTATAGTCTGTCCACTTTAGTCTTTCCACTATTCTCTGTCCACTTTAGTCTTTCCACTATAGTCTCCACTTTATTCTGTCCACTACAGTCTTTCCACTATAGTCTTTCCACTTTATTCTGTCTACTACAGTCTTTCCACTATAGTCTGTCCACTTTAGTCTTTCCACTACAGTCTGTCCACTTTAGTCTTTCCACTATTCTCTGTCCACTTTAGTCTTTCCACTTTAGTCTTTCCACTATAGTCTCCACTTTATTCTGTCCACTATAGTCTCTCCACCATAGTCTTTCCACTATAGTCTGTCCACTTTAGTCTTTCCACTATTCTCTGTCCACTTTATTCTTTCCACTATACTCTCCACTTTATTCTGTCCACTACAGTCTTTCCACTATAGTCTGTCCACTTTAGTCTTTCCACTTTAGTCTTTCCACTTTAGTCTTTCCACTTTAGTCTTTCCACTATAGTCTGTCCACTTTAGTCTTTCCACTATAGTCTGTCCACTTTAGTCTTTCCACTATTCTCTGTCCACTTTAGTCTTTCCACTATAGTCTCCAATTTATTCTGTCCACTACAGTCTCTCCACTATAGTCATTCCACTATAGTCTGTCCACTTTAGTCTTTCCACTATTCTCTGTCCACTTTATTCTTTCCACTATACTCTCCACTTTATTCTGTCCACTACAGTGTTTCCACTATAGTCTGTCCACTTTAGTGTTTCCACTTTAGTCTTTCCATTTTAGTCTGTCCACTTTATTCTTTCCACTATAGTCTGTCCACTTTAGTCTTTCCACTATTCTCTGTCCCCTTTAGTCTTTCCACTATAGTCTCCACTTCTTTCTGTCCACTACAGTCACTCCACTATAGTCTTTCCACTATTGTCTGTCCACTTTAGTCTTTCCACTATTCTCTGTCCACTTTATTCTTTCCACTATACTCTCCACTTTATTCTGTCCACTACAGTATTTTCACTATAGTCTGTCCACCTTAGTCTGCCCACTTTAGTCTTGCCACTATAGTCTGTCCACTTTAGTCTTTCCACTATTCTCTGTCCACTTTAGTCTTTCCACTATAGTCTCCACTTTATTCTGTCCACTACAGTCTTTCCACCATAGTCTGTCCACTTTAGTCTTTCCACTTTAGTCTTTCCACTTTAGTCTGTCAACTTTAGTCTTTCCACTATAGTCTGTCCACTTTAGTCTTTCCACTATTCTCTGTCCACTTTAGTCTTTCCACTATAGTCTCCACTTTATTCTGCCCACTACAGTCTTTCCACTATAGTCTTTCCACTATAGTCTGTCCACTTTAGTCTTTCCACTATAGTCTCCACTTTATTCTGTCCACTACAGTCTTTCCACTATAGTCTTTCCACTATAGTCTGTCCACTTTAGTCTTTCCACTTTAGTTTTTCCACTTTAGTCCGTCCACTTTAGTCTTTCCACTATAGTCTGTCCACTTTAGTCTTTCCACTTTAGTCTTTCCACTTTATTCTTTCCACTTCAGTGTGTACACTTTATTCTGTCCACTGAGTCTTTCAACTTCAGTCTTTCCACTATAGTCTGTCCACTTTAGTCTTTTCACTTTAGTCTTTCCATTTTGTCTGTCCACTTTAGTCTTTCCAGTATAGTCTGTCCACTTTAGTCTTTCCACTACAGTCTTTCCACTTTAGTCTTTCCACTATTCTCTGTCCACTTTAGTCTTTCCACTATAGTCTACATTTTATTCTGTCCACTACAGTCTCTCCACTATAGTCTTTCCACTATAGTCTGTCCACTTTAGTCTTTCCACTATAATCTCCACTTTATTCTGTCCACTATAGTCTCTCCACTATAGTCTTTCCACTATAGTCTGTCCACTTTAGTCTTTCCACTATTCTCTGTCCACTTTATTCTTTCCATTATACTCTCCACTTTATTCTGTCCACTATCGTCTTTCCTCTTTATTCTGTCCACTACAGTCTTTCCACTTTAGTCTTTCCACTATTCTCTGTCCACTTAAGTCTTTCCACTTTAGTTTTTCCACTATAATCTCCACTTTATTCTGTCCACTATAGTCTCTCCACTATAGTCTTTCCACTATAGTCTGTCCACTTTAGTCTTTCCACTATTCTCTGTCCACTTTATTCTTTCCACTATACTCTCCACTTTATCCTGTCCACTACAGTCTTTCCACTATAGTCTGTCCACTTTAGTCTTTCCACTTTAGTCTTTGAACTTTAGTCTTTCCACTTTAGTCTTTCCACTACAGTCTGTCCACTTTAGTCTTTCCACTATTCTCTGTCCACTTTAGTCTTTCCACTATAGTCTCCACTTTATTCTGCCCACTACAGTCTTTCCTCTATAGTCTTTCCACTATAGTCTGTCCACTTTAGTCTTTCCACTTTAGTCTTTCCACTTTAGTCTGTCCACTTTAGTCTTTCCACTATAGTCTTTCCACTTTAGTCTTTCCACTTTAGTCTGTCCACTTTAGCCTTTCCACTAGAGTCTTTCCACTATAGTTGTCCACTACAGTCTTTCCACTTTAGTCTTTCCACTATTTTCTGTCCACTTTAGTCTTTCCACTTTAGTCTTTAAACTATAGTCTCCACTTTATTCCGTCCACTACAGTCTTTCCACTGTAGTCTTTCCACTACAGTCTGTCCACTTTAGTCTTTCCACTATTCTCTGTCCGCTTTAGTCTTTCCACTATAGTCTCCACTTTATTCTGTCCACTACATTCTTTCCACTTTAGTCTCTCCACTATACTCTTTCCACTTCAGTCTGTCCACTTTAGTCTTTCCACTATAGTCTGTCCACTTTAGTTTTTCCACTATAGTCTTTCCACTATAGTCTGTCCACTTTAGTCTTTCCACTATTCTCTGTCCACTTTAGTCTTTCCACTATAGTCTCCACTTTATTCTGTCCACTACAGTCTTTCCACTATAGTCTTTCCACTATAGTCTTTCCACTATAGTCTGTCAACTTTAGTCTTTCCACTATTCTCTGTTCACTTTATTCTGTCCACTACAGTCTCTCCACTATAGTCTTTCCACTAAAGTCTGTCCACTTTAGTCTTTCCACTTTAGTCTATCCACTATACTCTCCACTTTATTCTGTCCACTACAGTCTGTCCACTTTAGTTTTTCCACTATAGTCTTTCCACTTTAGTCTGTCCACTTAGTCTTTCCACTTCAGTCTTTCCACTATCGTCTGTCCACTTTAGTCTTTCCACTTTAGTCTTTCCACTATAGTCTCCACTTTATTCTGTCCACTACAGTTTTTCCACTATAGTTTTTCCACTATAGTCGGTCCACTTTAGTCTTTCCACTTTATTCTGTCCACTACAGTCTTTCCACTATTCTCTGTCCACTTTAGTCTTTCCACGATAGTCTCCACTTTATTCTGTCCACTACAGTCTCTCCACTATAGTCTTTCCACTATAGTCTGTCCACTTTAGTCTTTCTACTATTCTCTGTCCACTTTATTCTTTCCACTATACTCTCCACTTTATTCTGTCCACTACAGTATTTCCACTATAGTCTGTCCACTTTAGTCTGTCTACTTTAGTCTTTCCACTATAGTCTGTCCACTTTAGTCTTTCCACTATTCTCTGTCCACTTTAGTCTTTCCACTATAGTCTACACTTTATTCTGTCCACTACAGTCTTTCCACTATATTTTTCCTCTTTATTCTGTCCAATACAGTCTTTCCACTTTAGTCTTTCCACTATTCTCTTTCAACTTTAGTCTTTCCACTTTAGTCTTTCCACTATAGTCTCCACTTTATTCTGTCCACTATAGTCTCTCCAATATAGTCTTTCCACTATTCTCTTTCCACTTTAGTCTTTCCACTTTAGTCTTTCCACTATAGTCTCCACTTTATTCTGTCCACTACAGTCTTTCCACTATAGTCTTTCCACTATAGTCTTTCCACTATAGTCTGTCAACTTTAGTCTTTCCACTATTCTCTGTCCACTTTATTCTGTCCACTACAGTCTCTCCACTATAGTCTTTCCACTAAAGTCTGTCCACTTTAGTCTTTCCACTTTAGTCTATCCACTATACTCTCCACTTTATTCTGTCCACTACAGTCTTTCCACTATAGTCTTTCCTCTTTATTCTGTCCACTACAGTCTTTTCACTTTATTCTTTCCACTATTCTCTGTCCACTTTAGTCTTTCCACTTTAGTCTTTCCACTATAGTCTCCACTTTATTCTGTCCACTATAGTCTCTCCACTATAGTCTTTCCACTATAGTCTGTCCACTTTAGTCTTTCCACTATTCTCTGTCCACTTTATTCTTTCCACTATACTCTCCACTTTATTCTGTCCACTACAGTCTTTCCACTATAGTCTGTCCACTTTAGTCTTTCCACTTTAGTCTTTCCACTTTAGTCTTTCCACTTTAGTCTTTCCACTATAGTCTGTCAACTTTAGTCTTTCCACTATTCTCTGTCCACTTTATTCTGTCCACTACAGTCTCTCCACTATAGTCTTTCCACTAAAGTCTGTCCACTTTAGTCTTTCCACTATAGTCTTTCCACTATAGTCTGTCAACTTTAGTCTTTCCACTATTCTCTGTCCACTTTATTCTGTCCACTACAGTCTCTCCACTATAGTCTTTCCACTAAAGTCTGTCCACTTTAGTCTTTCCACTTTAGTCTATCCACTATACTCTCCACTTTATTCTGTCCACTACAGTCTTTCCACTATAGTCTTTCCTCTTTATTCTGTCCACTACAGTCTTTTCACTTTATTCTTTCCACTATTCTCTGTCCACTTTAGTCTTTCCACTTTAGTCTTTCCACTATAGTCTCCACTTTATTCTGTCCACTATAGTCTCTCCACTACAGTCTCTCCACTTTAGTCTTTCCACTATAGTCTGTCCACTTTAGTCTTTCCATTATTCTCTGTCCACTTTAGTCTTTCCACTATAGTCTACACTTTATTCTGTCCACTACAGTCTTTCCACTATAGTCTTTCCTCTTTATTCTGTCCACTACAGTCTTTTCACTTTATTCTTTCCACTATTCTCTGTCCACTTTAGTCTTTCCACTTTAGTCTTTCCACTATAGTCTCCACTTTATTCTGTCCACTATAGTCTCTCCACTATAGTCTTTCCACTATAGTCTGTCCACTTTAGTCTTTCCACTATTCTCTGTCCACTTTATTCTTTCCACTATACTCTCCACTTTATTCTGTCCACTACAGTCTTTCCACTATAGTCTGTCCACTTTAGTCTTTCCACTTTAGTCTTTCCACTTTAGTCTTTCCACTTTAGTCTTTCCACTATAGTCTGACCACTTTAGTCTTTCCACTATAGTCTGTCCACTTTAGTCTTTCCACTATTCTCTGTCCACTTTAGTCTTTCCACTATAGTCTCCACTTTATTCTGTCCACTATAGTCTCTCCAATATAGTCTTTCCACTATAGTCTGTCCACTTTAGTCTTTCCACTATTCTCTGTCCACTTTATTCTTTCCACTATACTCTCCACTTTATTCTGTCCACTAAAAAATGTAGCTTTGGTTCAATGCAGTTTGGATTCCGTTCGAGCGCCAGTTGTGCGCATGCTCATCACATATTGACAAAAATGATGAAACAGGCTACCCGCGACAAGTCTTCTATACATATATGTTCTATAGATATAGCTGGTGCTTTTGACAATATAACGCATTCTCAGGCCCTATTTTCTCTCATTACTTCTGGCGTGAATCTGTCTGTCGTCTATCTGTTAAAATTTTGGTATGGTCATTCTTCAGTAAGGTTCAAATGGCAAGGTAGCTTGTCAGAGATTATTTCTGTCCGAACTGGTGTTCGCCAAGGGGGAGTCTTATCTCCCTACATCTTCAAATCGTCCATATCTTCTTGTCTCGATTCTTTGCTTCCTGCTTACTTCTATAAAGACTATGCCTTCAGCTACATAGCCTATGCGGATGACTTGCTCTTAGTAAGCCGTAGCCGATCCACACTCACAAAAAATGTAAGTAAGCTGTCGTCAGAACTTCTGAAAATTGGCCTTGAAGTTAACGTTTCAAAATGTGAGTACCTGCATTTCAACCCTTCGTCAAATTTTTTGAGTGCATCTAAAGCTTCTATATCTCTTGGATCGTTTATCGTCAAATCAACAGACTCTCTACGGTGGCTCGGCATAACATTCAAATCTTCATTGTCAAAATTTTGCTCATCGGTTGTTCAAGAAGTTTATAAGTCGATCCGTAGCGCCTATGGGCGCATCGTCCCCAACCGGGGGCGCTATAATCGTAAAGCTTTGGAAAATTTGTACAGCACCTTCTACGCTCTTTCTATACTATTTCGTTCTGGCGTCACTCATGTTCTGCGAAAGAAGGAGATTAAAAAGATGAGATCATGTTATTTTAAATATGCAAAGCACCTCCTCCACTTGTCGAAATTATGTCATAACCATACATTGACGGAGAAATTCAAAATTCAAGACGCAAGTGTTACCCTTTTGGATGTTTCGTCATCACTTTCAAAACTCATGGACAACAAGGCCCAACCAGCACACGATGTCGTCCACTGCTTCCTGACCGAAGATTAAAAATTAAGTGTCTTTTTCTGTGTGTATATATATGTTTTGTTTATTTTCTTTACTTTTGTCATTTACTCCGCCTTTTCAAAATGGCGGGTCATAAATAAATTACTTACTTACTTTCTACAGTATTTCCACTATAGTTCCACTATAGTCTTTAGTCTTTCCACTTTAGTCTGTCCACTTTAGTCTTTCCACTATAGTCTGTCCACTTTAGTCTTTCCACTATTCTCTGTCCACTTTAGTCTTTCCACTATAGTCTCCACTTTATTCTGTCCACTACAGTCTTTCCACTATAGTCTTTCCACTTTATTCTGTCCACTACAGTCTTTCCACTATAGTCTGTCCACTTTAGTCTTTCCACTTTAGTCTTTCCACTTTAGTCTGTCCACTTTAGTCTTTCCACTATGGTCGGTCCACTTTAGTCTTTCCACTATTCTCTGTCCACTTTAGTCTTTCCACTATAGTCTCCACTTTATTCTGCCCACTACAGTCTTTCCACTATAGTCTCCACTTTATTCTGTCCACTACAGTCTTTCCACTTTAGTCTTTCCACTATAGTCTGTTCACTTTAGTCTTTCCACTTTAGTCTTTCCACTTTATTCTTTCCACTTCAGTGTGTACACTTTAGTCTGTCCACTGAGTCTTTCAACTTCAGTCTTTCCACTATAGTCTGTCCACTTTAGTCTTTCCACTTTAGTCTTTCCATTTTGTCTGTCCACTTTAGTCTTTCCAGTATAGTCTGTCCACTTAGTCTTTCCACTATTCTCTGTCCACTTTAGTCTTTCCACTATACTCTCCACTTTATTCTGTCCACTAAAGTCTTTCCACTATAGTTTTTCCACTATAGTCTGTCCACTTTAGTCTTTCCACTTTATTCTGTCCACTACAGTCTTTCCACTATAGTCTTTCCACTATAGTCTGTCCACTTCAGTCTTTCCACTATAGTCTGTCCACTTTAGTCTTTCCACTTTAGTCTTTCCAATATAGTCTCCACTTTATTCTGTCCACTACAGTCTTTCCACTATAGTCTTTCCAGTATAGTCTGTCCACTTTAGTCTTTCCACTATTCTTTGTCCACTTTAGTCTTTCCACTATAGTCTCCACTTTATTCTGTCCACTACAGTCTTTCCACTATAATCTTTCCACTATAGTCTGTCCACTTTAGTCTTTCCACTTTAGTCTTTCCACTATTCTCTGTCCACTTTAGTATTTCCACTTTAGTCTTTCCACTATAGTCTCCACTTTATTCTGTCCACACAGTCTCTCCACTATAGTCTTTCCACTATAGTCTGTCCACTTTAGTCTTTCCACTATTCTCTGTCCACTTTAGTATTTCCACTTTAGTCTTTCTACTATAGTCTCCACTTTATTCTGTCCACACAGTCTCTCCACTATAGTTTTTCCACTATAGTCTGTCCACTTTATTCTTTCCACTTTATTCTGTCCACTACAGTCTTTCCACTTTAGTCTTTCCACAATTCTCTGTCCACTTTAGTCTTTCCACTATTCTCTGTCCACTTTAGTCTTTCCACTATAGTCTCCACTTTATTCTGCCCACTACATTCTTTCCACTATAGTCTCCACTTTATTCTGTCCACTACAGTCTTTCCACTTTAGTCTTTCCACTATAGTCTGTCCACTTTAGTCTTTCCACTTTAGTCTTTCCACTTTATTCTTTCCACTTCAGTGTGTACACTTTAGTCTGTCCACTGAGTCTTTCAACTTCAGTCTTTCCACTATAGTCTGTCCACTTTAGTCTTTCCACTTTAGTCTTTCCATTTTGTCTGTCCACTTTAGTCTTTCCAGTATAGTCTGTCCACTTAGTCTTTCCACTATTCTCTGTCCACTTTAGTCTGTCCACTTTAGTCTTTCCACTATTCTCTGTCCACTTTAGTATTTCCACTTTAGTCTTTCCACTATAGTCTCCACTTTATTCTGTCCACACAGTCTCTCCACTATAGTCTTTCCACTATAGTCTGTCCACTTTAGTCTTTCCACTATTCTCTGTCCACTTTAGTATTTCCACTTTAGTCTTTCCACTATAGTCTCCACTTTATTCTGTCCACACAGTCTCTCCACTTTAGTTTTTCCACTATAGTCTGTCCACTTTAGTCTTTCTACTTTATTCTGTCCACTACAGTCTTTCCACTTTAGTCTTTCCACAATTCTCTGTCCACTTTAGTCTTTCCACGATAGTCTCCACTTTATTCTGTCCACTACAGTCTCTCCACTATAGTCTTTCCACTATAGTCTTTCCACTTTAGTCTTTCCACTATTCTCTGTCCACTTTAGTATTTCCACTTTAGTCTTTCCACTATAGTCTCCACTTTATTCTGTCCACACAGTCTCTCCACTATAGTCTTTCCACTATAGTCTGTCCACTTTAGTCTTTCCACTATTCTCTGTCCACTTTAGTATTTCCACTTTAGTCTTTCCACTATAGTCTCCACTTTATTCTGTCCACACAGTCTCTCCACTTTAGTTTTTCCACTATAGTCTGTCCACTTTAGTCTTTCTACTTTATTCTGTCCACTACAGTCTTTCCACTTTAGTCTTTCCACAATTCTCTGTCCACTTTAGTCTTTCCACGATAGTCTCCACTTTATTCTGTCCACTACAGTCTCTCCACTATAGTCTTTCCACTATAGTCTGTCCACTTTAGTCTTTCTACTATTCTCTGTCCACTTTATTCTTTCCACTATACTCTCCACTTTATTCTGTCCACTACAGTATTTCCACTATAGTCTGTCCACTTTAGTCTTTCCACTATAGTCTGTCCACTTTAGTCTTTCCACTATTCTCTGTCCACTTTAGTCTTTCCACTATAGTCTACACTTTATTCTGTCCACTACAGTCTTTCCACTATAGTCTTTCCTCTTAATTCTGTCCAATACAGTCTTTCCACTTTAGTCTTTCCACTATTCTCTGTCCACTTTAGTCTGTCCACTTTAGTCTTTCCACTTTAGTCTTTCCATTTTGTCTGTCCACTTTAGTCTTTCCAGTATAGTCTGTCCACTTAGTCTTTCCACTATTCTCTGTCCACTTTAGTCTTTCCACTATAGTCTCCACTTTATTCTGTCCACTACAGTCTTTCCACTTTAGTTTTTCCACTATAGTCTGTCCACTTTAGTCTTTCCACTTTATTCTGTCCACTACAGTCTTTCCACTTTAGTCTTTCCACAATTCTCTGTCCACTTTAGTCTTTCCACGATAGTCTCCACTTTATTCTGTCCACTACAGTCTCTCCACTATAGTCTTTCCACTATAGTCTGTCCACTTTAGTCTTTCTACTATTCTCTGTCCACTTTATTCTTTCCACTATACTCTCCACTTTATTCTGTCCACTACAGTATTTCAACTATAGTCTGTCCACTTTAGTCTGTCCACTTTAGTCTTTCCACTATAGTCTGTCCACTTTAGTCTTTCCACTATTCTCTGTCCACTTTAGTCTTTCCACTATAGTCTACACTTTATTCTGTCCACTACAGTCTTTCCACTATAGTCTTTCCTCTTAATTCTGTCCAATACAGTCTTTCCACTTTAGTCTTTCCACTATTCTCTGTCCACTTTAGTCTGTCCACTTTAGTCTTTCCACTATAGTCTGTCCACTTTAGTCTTTCCACTTTAGTCTTTCCATTTTGTCTGTCCACTTTAGTCTTTCCAGTATAGTCTGTCCACTTAGTCTTTCCACTATTCTCTGTCCACTTTAGTCTTTCCACTATAGTCTCCACTTTATTCTGTCCACTACAGTCTTTCCACTATAGTTTTTCCACTATAGTCTGTCCACTTTAGTCTTTCCACTTTATTCTGTCCACTACAGTCTTTCCACTATAGTCTTTCCACTATAGTCTGTCCACTTCAGTCTTTCCACTATAGTCTGTCCACTTTAGTCTTTCCACTTTAGTCTTTCCACTATAGTCTCCACTTTATTCTGTCCACTACAGTCTTTCCACTATAGTCTTTCCACTATAGTCTGTCCACTTTAGTCTTTCCACTATTCTTTGTCCACTTTAGTCTTTCCACTATAGTCTCCACTTTATTCTGTCCACTACAGTCTTTCCACTATAATCTTTCCACTATACTCTGTCCACTTTAGTCTTTCCACTTTAGTCTTTCCACTATTCTCTGTCCACTTTAGTATTTCCACTTTAGTCTTTCCACTATAGTCTCCACTTTATTCTGTCCACACAGTCTCTCCACTATAGTCTTTCCACTATAGTCTGTCCACTTTAGTCTTTCCACTATTCTCTGTCCACTTTAGTATTTCCACTTTAGTCTTTCCACTATAGTCTCCACTTTATTCTGTCCACACAGTCTCTCCACTATAGTTTTTCCACTATAGTCTGTCCACTTTAGTCTTTCCACTTTATTCTGTCCACTACAGTCTTTCCACTTTAGTCTTTCCACAATTTCTCTGTCCACTTTAGTCTTTCCACGATAGTCTCCACTTTATTCTGTCCACTAAAGTCTCTCCACTATAGTCTTTCCACTATAGTCTGTCCACTTTAGTCTTTCTACAATTCTCTGTCCACTTTATTCTTTCCACCATACTCTCCACTTTATTCTGTCCACTACAGTATTTCCACTATAGTCTGTCCACTTTAGTCTTTCCACTATAGTCTGTCCACTTTAGTCTTTCCACTATTCTCTGTCCACTTTAGTCTTTCCACTATAGTCTACACTTTATTCTGTCCACTACAGTCTTTCCACTATAGTCTTTCCTCTTAATTCTGTCCAATACAGTCTTTCCACTTTAGTCTTTCCACTATTCTCTGTCCACTTTAGTCTGTCCACTTTAGTCTTTCCACTATAGTCTTTCCACTTTAGTCTGTCCACTTTAGTCTTTCCACTATAGTCGGTCCACTTTAGTCTTTCCACTATTCTCTGTCCACTTTAGTCTTTCCACTATAGTCTCCACTTTATTCTGCCCACTACAGTCTTTCCACTATAGTCTGTCCACTTTAGTCTTTCCACTTTAGTCTTTCCATTTTGTCTGTCCACTTCAGTCTTTCCAGTATAGTCTGTCCACTTAGTCTTTCCACTATTCTCTGTCCACTTTAGTCTTTCCACTATAGTCTCCACTTTATTCTGTCCACTACAGTCTTTCCACTATAGTTTTTCCACTATAGTCTGTCCACTTTAGTCTTTCCACTTTATTCTGTCCACTACAGTCTTTCCACTATAGTCTTTCCACTATAGTCTGTCCACTTCAGTCTTTCCACTATAGTCTGTCCACTTTAGTCTTTCCACTTTAGTTTTTCCACTATAGTCTCCACTTTATTCTGTCCACTACAGTCTTTCAACTATAGTCTTTCCACTATAGTCTGTCCACTTTAGTCTTTCCACTATTCTTTGTCTACTTTAGTCTTTCCACTATAGTCTCCACTTTATTCTGTCCACTACAGTCTTTCCACTATAATCTTTCCACTATAGTCTGTCCACTTTAGTCTTTCCACTTCAGTCTTTCCACTATTCTCTGTCCACTTTAGTATTTCCACTTTAGTCTTTCCACTATAGTCTCAACTTTATTCTGTCCACACAGTCTCTCCACTATAGTCTTTCCACTATAGTCTGTCCACTTTAGTCTTTCCACTATTCTCTGTCCACTTTAGTCTTTCCACTTTAGTCTTTCCATTTTGTCTGTCCACTTTAGTCTTTCCAGTATAGTCTGTCCACTTAGTCTTTCCACTATTCTCTGTCCACTTTAGTCTTTCCACTATAGTCTCCACTTTATTCTGTCCACTACAGTCTTTCCACTTTAGTTTTTCCACTATAGTCTGTCCACTTTAGTCTTTCCACTTTATTCTGTCCACTACAGTCTTTCCACTTTAGTCTTTCCACAATTCTCTGTCCACTTTAGTCTTTCCACGATAGTCTCCACTTTATTCTGTCCACTACAGTCTCTCCACTATAGTCTTTCCACTATAGTCTGTCCACTTTAGTCTTTTTACTATTCTCTGTCCACTTTATTCTTTCCACTATACTCTCCACTTTATTCTGTCCACTACAGTATTTCCACTATAGTCTGTCCCCTTTAGTCTGTCCACTTTGGTCTTTCCACTATAGTCTGTCCACTTTAGTCTTTCCACTATTCTTTGTCCACTTTAGTCTTTCCACTATAGTCTACACTTTATTCTGTCCACTACAGTCTTTCCACTATAGTCTTTCCTCTTAATTCTGTCCAATACAGTCTTTCCACTTTAGTCTTTCCACTATTCTCTGTCCACTTTAGTCTTTCCAATTTAGTCTTTCCACTATCGTCTCCACTTTATTCTGTCCACTATAGTCTCTCCAATATAGTCTTTCCACTATAGTCTGTCCACTTTAGTCTTTCCACTATTCTCTGTCCACTTTATTCTTTCCACTATACTCTCCACTTTATTCTGTCCACTAAGAAATGTAGCTTCGGTTCAATGCAGTTTGGATTCCGTTCGAGCGCCAGTTGTGCGCATGCTCATCACATATTGACAAAAATGATGAAACAGGCTACCAGCGACAAGTCTTCTATACATATATGTTCTATAGATATAGCTGGTGCTTTTGACAATATAACGCATTCTCAGGCCCTATTTTCTCTCATTACTTCTGGCGTGAATCTGTCTGTCGTCTATCTGTTAAAATTTTGGTATGGTCATTCTTCAGTAAGGTTCAAATGGCAAGGTAGCTTGTCAGAGATTATTTCTGTCCGAACTGGTGTTCGCCAAGGGGGAGTCTTATCTCCCTACATCTTCAAATCGTCCATATCTTCTTGTCTCGATTCTTTGCTTCCTGCTTACTTCTATAAAGACTATGCCTTCAGCTACATAGCCTATGCGGACGACTTGCTCTTAGTAAGCCGTAGCCGATCCACACTCACAAAAAATGTAAGTAAGCTGTCGTCAGAACTTCTGAAAATTGGGTTTGAAGTTAACCTTTCAAAATGTGAGTACCTGCATTTCAACCCTTCGTCAAATTGTTCGAGTGCATCTAAAGCTTCTATATCTCTTGGATCGTTTATCGTCAAATCAACAGACTCTCTACGGTGGCTCGGCATAACATTCAAATCTTCATTGTCAAAATTTTGCTCATCGGTTGTTCAAGAAGTTTATAAGTCGATCCGTAGCGCCTATGGGCGCATCGTCCCCAACCGGGGGCGCTATAATCGTAAAGCTTTGGAAAATTTGTACAGCACCTTCTACGCTCCTTCTATACTATTTCGTTCTGGCGTCACTCATGTTCTGCGAAAGAAGGAGATTAAAAAGATGAGATCATGTTATTTTAAATATGCAAAGCACCTCCTCCACTTGTCGAAATTATGTCATAACCATACATTGACGGAGAAATTCAAAATTCAAGACGCAAGTGTTACCCTTTTGGATGTTTCGTCATCACTTTCAAAACTCATGGACAACAAGGCCCAACCAGCACACGATGTCGTCCACTGCTTCCTGACCGAAGATTAAAAATGAAGTGTCTTTTTCTGTGTGTATATATGTGTTTTGTTTATTTTCTTTACTTTTGTCATTTACTCCGCCTTTTCAAAATGGCGGGTCATAAATAAATTACTTACTTACTTACTACAGTATTTCCACTATAGTCTGTCCACTATAGTCTGTCCACTTTAGTCTGTCCACTTTAGTCTTTCCACTATAGTCTGTCCACTTTAGTCTTTCCACTATTCTCTGTCCACTTTAGTCTTTCCACTATAGTCTCCACTTTATTCTGTCCACTACAGTCTTTCCACTATAGTCTGTCCACTTTATTCTGTCCACTACAGTCTTTCCACTATAGTCTGTCCACTTTAGTCTTTCCACTTTAGTCTTTCCACTTTAGTCTGTCCACTTTAGTCTTTCCACTATAGTCGGTCCACTTTAGTCTTTCCACTATTCTCTGTCCACTTTAGTCTTTCCACTATAGTCTCCACTTTATTCTGCCCACTACAGTCTTTCCACTATAGTCTTTCCACTATAGTCTCCACTTTATTCTGTCCACTACAGTCTTTCCACTTTAGTCTTTCCACTATAGTCTGTCCACTTTAGTCTTTCCACTTTAGTCTTTCCACTTTATTCTTTCCACTTCAGTGTGTACACTTTAGTCTGTCCACTTAGTCTTTCAACTTCAGTCTTTCCACTATAGTCTGTCCACTTTAGTCTTTCCACTTTAGTCTTTCCATTTTGTCTGTCCACTTTAGTCTTTCCAGTATAGTCTGTCCACTTAGTCTTTCCACTATTCTCTGACCACTTTAGTCTTTCCACTATAGTCTCCACTTTATTCTGTCCACTACAGTCTTTCCACTATAGTTTTTCCACTATAGTCTGTCCACTTTAGTCTTTCCACTTTATTCTGTCCACTACAGTCTTTCCACTATAGTCTTTCCACTATAGTCTGTCCACTTCAGTCTTTCCACTATAGTCTGTCCACTTTAGTCTTTCCACTTTAGTCTTTCCACTATAGTCTCCACTTTATTCTGTCCACTACAGTCTTTCCACTATAGTCTTTCCACTATAGTCTGTCCACTTTAGTCTTTCCACTATTCTTTGTCCACTTTAGTCTTTCCACTATAGTCTCCACTTTATTCTGTCCACTACAGTCTTTCCACTATAATCTTTCCACTATAGTCTGTCCACTTTAGTCTTTCCACTTTAGTCTTACCACTATTCTCTTTCCACTTTAGTATTTCCACTTTAGTCTTTCCACTATAGTCTCCACTTTATTCTGTCCACACAGTCTCTCCACTATAGTCTTTCCACTATAGTCTGTCCACTTTAGTCTTTCCACTATTCTCTGTCCACTTTAGTATTTCCACTTTAGTCTTTCCACTATAGTTTCCATTTTATTCTGTCCACACAGTCTCTCCACTATAGTTTTTCCACTATAGTCTGTCCACTTTAGTCTTTCCACTTTATTCTGTCCACTACAGTCTTTCCACTTTAGTCTTTCCACAATTCTCTGTCCACTTTAGTCTTTCCACGATAGTCTCCACTTTATTCTGTCCACTACAGTCTCTCCACTATAGTCTTTCCACTATAGTCTGTCCCCTTTAGTCATTCTACTATTCTCTGTCCACTTTATTCTTTCCACTATACTCTCCACTTTATTCTGTCCACTACAGTATTTCCACCATAGTCTGTCCACTTTAGTCTGTCCACTTTAGTCTTTCCACTAAAGTCTGTCCACTTTAGTCTTTCCACTATTCTCTGTCCACTTTAGTCTTTCCACTATAGTCTACACTTTATTCTGTCCACTACAGTCTTTGCACTATAGTCTTTCCTCTTAATTCTGTCCAATACAGTCTTTCCACTTTAGTCTTTCCACTATTCTCTGTCCACTTTAGTCTTTCCACTTTAGTCTTTCCACTATAGTCTCCACTTTATTCTGTCCACTATAGTCTCTCCAATATAGTCTTTCCACTATAGTCTGTCCACTTTAGTCTTTCCACTATTCTCTGTCCACTTTTGTCTTTCCACTATAGTCTACACTTTATTCTGTCCACTACAGTCTTTCCACTATAGTCTTTCCTCTTTATTCTGTCCACTAAAGTCTTTCCACCTTATTCTTTCCACTATTCTCTGTCCACTTTAGTCTTTCCACTTTAGTCTTTCCACTATAGTCTCCACTTTATTCTGTCCACTATAGTCTCTCCAATATAGTCTTTCCACTACAGTCTGTCCACTTTAGTCTTTCCACTATTCTCTGTCCACTTTTGTCTTTCCACTATAGTCTACACTTTATTCTGTCCACTACAGTCTTTCCACTATAGTCTGTCCACTTTAGTCTTTCCACTATTCTCTGTCCACTTTAGTCTTTCCACTATAGTCTACACTTTATTCTGTCCACTACAGTCTTTCCACTATAGTCTTTTCTCTTAATTCTGTCCAATACAGTCTTTCCACTTTAGTCTTTCCACTATTCTCTGTCCACTTTAGTCTTTCCACTTTAGTCTTTCCACTATAGTCTCCACTTTATTCTGTCCACTATAGTCTCTCCAATATAGTCTTTCCACTATAGTTTGTCCACTTTAGTCTTTCCACTATTCTCTGTCCACTTTTGTCTTTCCACTACAGTCTATACTTTATTCTGTCCACTACAGTCTTTCCACTTTAGTCTTTCCACAATTCTCTGTCCACTTTAGTCTTTCCACGATAGTCTCCACTTTATTCTGTCCACTACAGTCTCTCCACTATAGTCTTTCCACTATAGTCTGTCCACTTTAGTCTTTCCACTATTCTCTGTCCACTTTATTCTTTCCACTATACTCTCCACTTTATTCTGTCCACTACAGTCTTTCCACTAGTGTTTTAGTATTTTTCCATTTTAGTGTTTTGTGTTCTTTTTCATTGTTTTTACTCCGCTATTCTGTCTTTTCAGCGGGTTATAAAAATAAATAAATAGTCTGTCCACTTTAGTCTTTCCACTTTAGTCTTTCCACTTTAGTCTTTCCACTTTAGTCTTTCCACTATAGTCTGTCCACTTTAGTCTTTCCACTATAGTCTGTCCACTTTAGTCTTTCCACTATTCTCTGTCCACTTTAGTCTTTCCACTATAGTCTACACTTTATTCTGTCCACTACAGTCTTTCCACTATAGTCTTTCCTCTTTATTCTGTCCACTACAGTCTTTCCACTTTAGTCTTTCCACTATTCTCTGTCCACTTTAGTCTTTCCACTTTAGTCTTTCCACTATAATCTCCACCTTATTCTGTCCACTATAGTCTCTCCACTATAGTCTTTCCACTATTGTCTGTCCACTTTAGTCTTTCCACTATTCTCTGTCCACTGTATTCTTTCCACTATACTCTCCACTTTATTCTGCCCACTACAGTCTTTCCTCTATAGTCTTTCCACTATAGTCTGTCCACTTTAGTCTTTCCACTTTAGTCTTTCCACTTTAGGCTGTCCACTTTAGTCTTTCCACTATAGTCTTTCCACTATAGTCTTTCCACTTTAGTCTTTCCACTTTAGTCTGTCCACTTTAGCCTTTCCACTACAGTCTTTCCACTATAGTCTGTCCACTTTTGTCTTTCCACTTTAGTCTTTCCACTATAGTCTCCACTTTATTCTGTCCACTACAGTCTCTCCACTTTAGTCTTTCCACTATTCTCTGTCCACTTTAGTCTTTCCACTTTAGACTTTCCACTATAGTCTGTCCACTTTAGTCTTTCCACTATTCTCTGTCCACTTTAGTCTTTCCACTATAGTCTCCACTTTATTCTGTCCACTACAGTCTTTCCACTTTAGTCTTTCCACTATTCTCTGTCCACTTTAGTCTTGCCACTTTAGTCTTTCCACTATAGTCTCCACTTTATTCTGTGCACTACAGTCTCTCCACTATAGTCTTTCAACTACAGTCTGTCCACTATAGTCTGTCCACTTTAGTCTTTCTACTATTCTCTGTCCACTTTATTCTTTCCACTATACTCTCCACTTTATTCTGTCCACTACAGTATTTCCACTATAGTCTGTCCACTTTAGTCTGTCCACTTTAGTCTTTCCACTATAGTCTGTCCACTTTAGTCTTTCCACTATTCTCTGTCCACTTTAGTCTTTCCACTATAGTCTACACTTTATTCTGTCCACTACAGTCTTTCCACTATAGTCTTTCCTCTTAATTCTGTCCAATACAGTCTTTCCACTTTAGTCTTTCCACTATTCTCTGTCCACTTTAGTCTTTCCACTATAGTCTCCACTTTATTCTGTCCACTATAGTCTCTCCAATATAGTCTTTCCACTATAGTCTGTCCACTTTAGTCTTTCCACTATTCTCTGTCCACTTTATTCTTTCCACTATACTCTCCACTTTATTTTTTTCACTACAGTCTTTCCACTATAGTCTGTCCACTTTAGTCTTTCCACTATAGTCTGTCCACTTTAGTCTTTCCACTATTCTCTGTCCACTTTAGTCTTTCCACTATAGTCTACACTTTATTCTGTCCACTACAGTCTTTCCACCATAGTCTTTCCTCTTAATTCTGTCCAATACAGTATTTCCACTTTAGTCTTTCCACTAATCTCTGTCCACTTTAGTCTTTCCACTTTAGTCTTTCCACTATAGTCTCCACTTTATTCTGTCCACTATAGTCTCTCCAATATAGTCTTTCCACTATAGTCTGTCCACTTTAGTCTTTCCACTATTCTCTGTCCACTTTAGTCTTTCCACTACAGTCTCCACTTTATTCTGTCCACTACAGTCTTTCCACTATAGTCTTTCCACTTTATTCTGTCCACTACAGTCTTTCCACTATAGTCTGTCCACTTTAGTCTTTCAACTTCAGTCTTTCCACTATAGTCTGTCCACTTTATTCTTTCCACTTTAGTCTTTCCATTTTGTCTGTCCACTTTAGTCTTTCCAGTATAGTCTGTCCACTAAGTCTTTCCACTATTCTCTGTCCACTTTAGTCTTTCCACTATAGTCTCCACTTAATTCTGTCCACTACAGTCTTTCCACTATAGTTTTTCCACTATAGTCTGTCCACTTTAGTCTTTCCATTTTATTCTGTCCACTACAGTCTTTCCACTTTAGTCTTTCCACTATTCTCTGTCCACTTTAGTCTTCCAACTATAGTCTCCACTTTATTCTGTCCACTACAGTCTCTCCACTATAGTCTTTCCACTATAGTCTGTCCACTTTAGTCTTTCCACTATTCTCTGTCCACTTTATTCTTTCCACTATACTCTCCACTTTATTCTGTCCACTACAGTATTTCCACTATAGTCTGTCCACTTTAGTCTGTCCACTTTAGTCTTTCCACTATAGTCTGTCCACTTTAGTCTTTCCACTATTCTCTGTCCACTTTAGTCTTTCCACTATAGTCTACACTTTATTCTGTCCACTACAGTCTTTCCACTATAGTCTTTCCTCTTTATTCTGTCCACTACAGTCTTTCCACTTTAGTCTTTCCACTATTCTCTGTCAACTTTAGTCTTTCCACTTTAGTCTTTCCACTATAATCTCCACTTTATTTTGTCCACTATAGTCTCTCCACTATAGTCTTTGCACTATAGTCTGTCCACTTTAGTCTTTCCACTATTCTCTGTCCACTTTATTCTTTCCACTATACTCTCCACTTTATTCTGTCCACTACAGTCTTTCCACTATAGTCTGTCCACTTTAGTCTTTCCACTTTAGTCTTTGAACTTTAGTCTTTCCACTTTAGTCTTTCCACTATAGTCTGTCCACTTTAGTCTTTCCACTATAGTCTTTCCACTTTAGTCTTTCCACTTTAGTCTGTCCACTTTAGCCTTTCCACTACAGTCTTTCCAATATAGTCTGTCCACTTTTGTCTTTCCACTTTAGTCTTTCCACTATAGTCTTTCCACTATAGTCTGTCCACTTTAGTCTTTCCACTATTCTCTGTCCACTTTATTCTTTCCACTATACTATCCACTTTATTCTGTCCACTACAGTATTTCCACTATAGTCTGTCCACTTTAGTCTGTCCACTTTAGTCTTTCCACTATTGTCTGTCCACTTTAGTCTTTCCACTATTCTCTGTCCACTTTAGTCTTTCCACTATAGTCTACACTTTATTCTGTCCACTACAGTCTTTCCACTATAGTCTTTCCTCTTTATTTTGTCCACTACAGTCTTTCCACTTTAGTCTTTCCACTATTCTCTGTCCACTTTAGTCTTTCCACTTTAGTCTTTCCACTATAATCTCCACTTTATTCTGTCCACTATAGTCTCTCCACTATAGTCTTTCCTCTATAGTCTTTCCACTATAGTCTGTCCACTTTAGTCTTTCCACTTTAGTCTTTCCACTTTAGTCTGTCCACTTTAGTCTTTCCACTATAGTCTTTCCACTTTAGTCTTTCCACTTTATTCTGTCCACTTTAGTCTTTCCACTTTAGTCTTTCCACTTTAGTCTGTCCACTTTTGTCTTTCCACTTTAGTCTTTCCACTATAGTCTCCACTTTATTCTGTCCACTACAGTCTCTCCACTTTAGTCTTTCCACTATTCTCTGTCCACTTTAGTCTTTCCACTTTAGTCTTTCCACTTTAGTCTTTCCACTATAGTCTGTCCACTTTAGTCTTTCCACTATTCTCTGTCCACTTTAGTCTTTCCACTATAGTCTCCACTTTATTCTGTCCACTACAGTCTTTATACTTTAGTCTTTCCACTATTCTCTGTCTACTTTGGTCTTTCCACTTTATTCTGTCCACTACAGTCTTTCCACTTTAGTCTTTCCACTATTCTCTGTCAACTTTAGTCTTTCCACTTTAGTCTTTCCACTATAATCTCCACTTTATTTTGTCCACTATAGTCTCTCCACTATAGTCTTTGCACTATAGTCTGTCCACTTTAGTCTTTCCACTATTCTCTGTCCACTTTATTCTTTCCACTATACTCTCCACTTTATTCTGTCCACTACAGTCTTTCCACTATAGTCTGTCCACTTTAGTCTTTCCACTTTAGTCTTTGAACTTTAGTCTTTCCACTTTAGTCTTTCCACTATAGTCTGTCCACTTTAGTCTTTCCATTATAGTCTTTCCACTTTAGTCTTTCCACTTTAGTCTGTCCACTTTAGCCTTTCCACTACAGTCTTTCCAATATAGTCTGTCCACTTTTGTCTTTCCACTTTAGTCTTTCCACTATAGTCTTTCCACTATAGTCTGTCCACTTTAGTCTTTCCACTATTCTCTGTCCACTTTATTCTTTCCACTATACTATCCACTTTATTCTGTCCACTACAGTATTTCCACTATAGTCTGTCCACTTTAGTCTGTCCACTTTAGTCTTTCCACTATAGTCTGTCCACTTTATTCTTTCCACTATTCTCTGTCCACTTTAGTCTTTCCACTATAGTCTACACTTTATTCTGTCCACTACAGTCTTTCCACTATAGTCTTTCCTCTTTATTCTGTCCACTACAGTCTTTCCACTTTAGTCTTTCCACTATTCTCTGTCCACTTTAGTCTTTCCACTTTAGTCTTTCCACTATAATCTCCACTTTATTCTGTCCACTATAGTCTCTCCACTATAGTCTTTCCTCTATAGTCTTTCCACTATAGTCTGTCCACTTTAGTCTTTCCACTTTAGTCTTTCCACTTTAGTCTGTCCACTTTAGTCTTTCCACTATAGTCTTTCCACTTTAGTCTTTCCACTTTATTCTGTCCACTTTAGTCTTTCCACTTTAGTCTTTCCACTTTAGTCTGTCCACTTTTGTCTTTCCACTTTAGTCTTTCCACTATAGTCTCCACTTTATTCTGTCCACTACAGTCTCTCCACTTTAGTCTTTCCACTATTCTCTGTCCACTTTAGTCTTTCCACTTTAGTCTTTCCACTTTAGTCTTTCCACTATAGTCTGTCCACTTTAGTCTTTCCACTATTCTCTGTCCACTTTAGTCTTTCCACTATAGTCTCCACTTTATTCTGTCCACTACAGTCTTTATACTTTAGTCTTTCCACTATTCTCTGTCTACTTTAGTCTTTCCACTTTAGTCTTTCCACTATAGTCTCCACTTTATTCTGTCCACTGCAGTCTCTCCACTATAGTCTTTCCACTATAGTCTGTCCACTTTAGTCTTTCCACTATTCTCTGTCCACTTTATTCTTTCCACTATACTCTCCACTTTATTCTGTCCACTACAGTATTTCCACTATAGTCTGTTCACTTTAGTCTGTCCACTTTAGTCTTTCCACTATAGTCTGTCCACTTTAGTCTTTCCACTATTCTCTGTCCACTTTAGTCTGTCCACTATAGTCTCCACTTTATTCTGTCCACTACAGTCTTTCCACTATAGTCTTTCCACTTTATTCTGTCCACTACAGTCTTTCCACTATAGTCTGTCCACTTTAGTCTCTCCACTTTAGTCTTTCCACTTTAGTCTGTCCACTTTAGTCTTTCCACTAGAGTCTGTCCACTTTAGTCTTTCCACTATTCTCTGTCCACTTTAGTCTTTCCACTATAGTCTCCACTTTATTCTGCCCACTACAGTCTTTCCACTATAGTCTATCCACTATAGTCTATCCACTTTAGTCTTTCCACTTTAGTCCGTCCACTTTAGTCTTTCCAATATAGTCTCCACTTTATTCTGTCCACTACATTCTTTCCACTTTAGTCTTTCCACTATTCTCTGTCCACTTTAGTCTTTCCACTATAGTCTCCACTTTATTCTGTCCACTACAGTTTTTCTCTCTCCACTTTTTCTCTGTCCACTTTAGTCTTTCCACTTTAGTCTTTCCACTTTAGTCTTTCCACTATAGTCTGTCCACTTTAGTCTTTCCACTATTCTCTGTCCACTTTAGTCTTTCCACTATAGTCTCCACTTTATTCTGTCCACTACAGTCTTTATACTTTAGTCTTTCCACTATTCTCTGTCTACTTTGGTCTTTCCACTTTATTCTGTCCACTACAGTCTTTCCACTTTAGTCTTTCCACTATTCTCTGTCAACTTTAGTCTTTCCACTTTAGTCTTTCCACTATAATCTCCACTTTATTTTGTCCACTATAGTCTCTCCACTATAGTCTTTGCACTATAGTCTGTCCACTTTAGTCTTTCCACTATTCTCTGTCCACTTTATTCTTTCCACTATACTCTCCACTTTATTCTGTCCACTACAGTCTTTCCACTATAGTCTGTCCACTTTAGTCTTTCCACTTTAGTCTTTGAACTTTAGTCTTTCCACTTTAGTCTTTCCACTATAGTCTGTCCACTTTAGTCTTTCCATTATAGTCTTTCCACTTTAGTCTTTCCACTTTAGTCTGTCCACTTTAGCCTTTCCACTACAGTCTTTCCAATATAGTCTGTCCACTTTTGTCTTTCCACTTTAGTCTTTCCACTATAGTCTTTCCACTATAGTCTGTCCACTTTAGTCTTTCCACTATTCTCTGTCCACTTTATTCTTTCCACTATACTATCCACTTTATTCTGTCCACTACAGTATTTCCACTATAGTCTGTCCACTTTAGTCTGTCCACTTTAGTCTTTCCACTATAGTCTGTCCACTTTAGTCTTTCCACTATTCTCTGTCCACTTTAGTCTTTCCACTATAGTCTACACTTTATTCTGTCCACTACAGTCTTTCCACTATAGTCTTTCCTCTTTATTCTGTCCACTACAGTCTTTCCACTTTAGTCTTTCCACTATTCTCTGTCCACTTTAGTCTTTCCACTTTAGTCTTTCCACTATAATCTCCACTTTATTCTGTCCACTATAGTCTCTCCACTATAGTCTTTCCTCTATAGTCTTTCCACTATAGTCTGTCCACTTTAGTCTTTCCACTTTAGTCTTTCCACTTTAGTCTGTCCACTTTAGTCTTTCCACTATAGTCTTTCCACTTTAGTCTTTCCACTTTATTCTGTCCACTTTAGTCTTTCCACTTTAGTCTTTCCACTTTAGTCTGTCCACTTTTGTCTTTCCACTTTAGTCTTTCCACTATAGTCTCCACTTTATTCTGTCCACTACAGTCTCTCCACTTTAGTCTTTCCACTATTCTCTGTCCACTTTAGTCTTTCCACTTTAGTCTGTCCACTTTTGTCTTTCCACTTTAGTCTTTCCACTATAGTCTCCACTTTATTCTGTCCACTGCAGTCTCTCCACTATAGTCTTTCCACTATAGTCTGTCCACTTTAGTCTTTCCACTATTCTCTGTCCACTTTATTCTTTCCACTATACTCTCCACTACACCACTACAGTCTTTCCACTATAGTCTTTCCTCTTTATTCTGTCCACTACAGTCTTTCCACTTTAGTCTTTCCACTATTCTCTGTCCACTTTAGTCTTTCCACTTTAGTCTTTCCACTATAATCTCCACTTTATTCTGTCCACTATAGTCTCTCCACTATAGTCTTTCCTCTATAGTCTTTCCACTATAGTCTGTCCACTTTAGTCTTTCCACTTTAGTCTTTCCACTTTAGTCTGTCCACTTTAGTCTTTCCACTATAGTCTTTCCACTTTAGTCTTTCCACTTTATTCTGTCCACTACAGTCTTTATACTTTAGTCTTTCCACTATTCTCTGTCTACTTTAGTCTTTCCACTTTAGTCTTTCCACTATAGTCTCCACTTTATTCTGTCCACTGCAGTCTCTCCACTATAGTCTTTCCACTATAGTCTGTCCACTTTAGTCTTTCCACTATTCTCTGTCCACTTTATTCTTTCCACTATACTCTCCACTTTATTCTGTCCACTACAGTATTTCCACTATAGTCTGTTCACTTTAGTCTGTCCACTTTAGTCTTTCCACTATAGTCTGTCCACTTTAGTCTTTCCACTATTCTCTGTCCACTTTAGTCTGTCCACTATAGTCTCCACTTTATTCTGTCCACTACAGTCTTTCCACTATAGTCTTTCCACTTTATTCTGTCCACTACAGTCTTTCCACTATAGTCTGTCCACTTTAGTCTCTCCACTTTAGTCTTTCCACTTTAGTCTGTCCACTTTAGTCTTTCCACTAGAGTCTGTCCACTTTAGTCTTTCCACTATTCTCTGTCCACTTTAGTCTTTCCACTATAGTCTCCACTTTATTCTGCCCACTACAGTCTTTCCACTATAGTCTATCCACTATAGTCTATCCACTTTAGTCTTTCCACTTTAGTCCGTCCACTTTAGTCTTTCCAATATAGTCTCCACTTTATTCTGTCCACTACATTCTTTCCACTTTAGTCTTTCCACTATTCTCTGTCCACTTTAGTCTTTCCACTATAGTCTCCACTTTATTCTGTCCACTACAGTTTTTCCACTATAGTCTTTCCACTATAGTCTGTCCACTTTAGTCTTTCCACTATTCTCTGTCCACTTTAGTCTTTCCACTATAGTCTCCACTTTATCCTGTCCACTACAGTCTTTCCAATATAGTTTTTCCACTATAGTCTTTCCACTATAGTCTGTCAACTTTAGTCTTTCCACTATTCCCTGTCCACTTTAGGCTTTCCACTATAGTCTCCATTTTATTCTGTCCACTACAGTCTTTCCACTATAGTCTTTCCACTATAGTCTGTCCACTTTAGTCTTTCCACTTTATTCTATCCAATATAGTCTCCACTTTATTCTGTCCACTACAGTCTTTCCACTTTAGTCTTTCCACTATTCTCTGTCCACTTTAGTCTTTCCACTATAGTCTCCACTTTATTCCGTCCACTAAAGTCTTTCCACTATAGTCTTTCCAATATAGTCTGTCCACTTTAGTCTTTCCACTATTCTCTGTCCACTTTAGTCTTTCCACTATAGTCTCCACTTTATTCTGTCCACTACATTCTTTCCACTTTAGTCTTTCCAGAAAAGTCTTTCCACTTCAGTCTGTCCACTTTTGTCTTTCCACTATTCTCTGTCCACTTTAGTCTTTCCACTATAGTCTACACTTTATTCTGTCCACTACAGTCTTTCCACTATAGTCTTTCCTCTTTATTCTGTCCACTACAGTCTTTCCACTTTAGTCTTTCCACTATTCTCTGTCCACTTTAGTCTTTCCACTTTAGTCTTTCCACTATAGTCTCCAGTTTATTCTGTCCACTATACTCTCTCCAATATAGTCTGTCCACTTTAGTCTTTCCACTATTCTCTGTCCACTTTATTCTTTCCACTATACTCTCCACTTTATACTGTCCACTACAGTCTTTCCACTATAGTCTGTCCACTTTAGTCTTTCCACTTTAGTCTTTCCACTTTACTCTTTCCACTTTAGTCTTTCCAATATAGTCTGTCCACTTTAGTCTTTCCACTATTCTCTCTCCACTTTAGTCTTTCCACTATAGTCTCCACTTTATTCTGCCCACTACAGTCTTTCCTCTATAGTCTTTCCACTTTAGTCTTTCCACTTTAGTCTTTCCACTTTAGTCTTTCCACTTTAGTCTTTCCAATATAGTCTGTCCACTTTAGTCTTTCCACTATTCTCTCTCCACTTTAGTCTTTCCACTATAGTCTCCACTTTATTCTGCCCACTACAGTCTTTCCTCTATAGTCTTTCCACTTTAGTCTTTCCACTTTAGTCTTTCCACTATAGCCTCCACTTTATTCTGTCCACTACAGTCTCTCCACTATAGTCTTTCCACTATAGTCTGTCCACTTCAGTCTTTCCACTATAGTCTGTCCACTTTAGTCTTTCCACTTTAGTCTTTCCACTATAGTCTCCACTTTAGTCTGTCCACTACAGTCTTTCCACTATAGTCTGTCCACTTTAGTCTTTCCACTTTAGTCTTTCCACTATAGTCTCCACTTTATTCTGTCCACTACAGTCTTTCCACTATAGTCTTTCCACTATAGTCTGTCCACTTTAGTCTTTCCATTATTCTCTGTCCACTTTAGTCTTTCCACTATAGTCTCCACTTTATTCTGTCCACTACAGTCTTTCCACTATAGTCTTTCCACTATAGTCTGTCCACTTTAGTCTTTCCACTTTAGTCTTTCCACTATTCTCTGTCCACTTTAGTATTTCCACTTTAGTCTTTCCACTATAGTCTCCACTTTATTCTGTCCACTACAGTCTCTCCACTATAGTCTTTCCACTATAGTCTGTCCACTTTAGTCTTTCCACTTTAGTCTTTCCACTATTCTCTTTCCACTTTAGTATTTCCACTTTAGTCTTTCCACTATAGTCTCCACTTTATTCTGTCCACACAGTCTCTCCACTATAGTCTTTCCACTATAGTCTGTCCACTTTAGTCTTTCGACTATTCTCTGTCCACTTTAGTATTTCCACTTTAGTCTTTCCACTATAGTTTCCATTTTATTCTGTCCACACAGTCTCTCCTCTATAGTTTTTCCACTATAGTCTGTCCACTTTAGTCTTTCCACTTTATTCTGTCCACTACAGTCTTTCCACTTTAGTCTTTCCACAATTCTCTGTCCACTTTAGTCTTTCCACGATAGTCTCCACTTTATTCTGTCCACTACAGTCTCTCCACTATAGTCTTTCCACTATAGTCTGTCCCCTTTAGTCATTCTACTATTCTCTGTCCACTTTATTCTTTCCACTATACTCTCCACTTTATTCTGTCCACTACAGTATTTCCACCATAGTCTGTCCACTTTAGTCTGTCCACTTTAGTCTTTCCACTAAAGTCTGTCCACTTTAGTCTTTCCACTATTCTCTGTCCACTTTAGTCTTTCCACTATAGTCTACACTTTATTCTGTCCACTACAGTCTTTCCACTATAGTCTTTCCTCTTAATTCTGTCCAATACAGTCTTTCCACTTTAGTCTTTCCACTATTCTCTGTCCACTTTAGTCTTTCCACTTTAGTCTTTCCACTATAGTCTCCACTTTATTCTGTCCACTATAGTCTCTCCAATATAGTCTTTCCACTATAGTCTGTCCACTTTAGTCTTTCCACTATTCTCTGTCCACTTTTGTCTTTCCACTATAGTCTACACTTTATTCTGTCCACTACAGTCTTTCCACTATAGTCTTTCCTCTTTATTCTGTCCACTAAAGTCTTTCCACCTTATTCTTTCCACTATTCTCTGTCCACTTTAGTCTTTCCACTTTAGTCTTTCCACTATAGTCTCCACTTTATTCTGTCCACTATAGTCTCTCCAATATAGTCTTTCCACTACAGTCTGTCCACTTTAGTCTTTCCACTATTCTCTGTCCACTTTTGTCTTTCCACTATAGTCTACACTTTATTCTGTCCACTACAGTCTTTCCACTATAGTCTGTCCACTTTAGTCTTTCCACTATTCTCTGTCCACTTTAGTCTTTCCACTATAGTCTACACTTTATTCTGTCCACTACAGTCTTTCCACTATAGTCTTTTCTCTTAATTCTGTCCAATACAGTCTTTCCACTTTAGTCTTTCCACTATTCTCTGTCCACTTTAGTCTTTCCACTTTAGTCTTTCCACTATAGTCTCCACTTTATTCTGTCCACTATTGTCTCTCCAATATAGTCTTTCCACTATAGTCTGTCCACTTTAGTCTTTCCACTATTCTCTGTCCACTTTTGTCTTTCCACTACAGTCTATACTTTATTCTGTCCACTACAGTCTTTCCACTTTAGTCTTTCCACAATTCTCTGTCCACTTTAGTCTTTCCACGATAGTCTCCACTTTATTCTGTCCACTACAGTCTCTCCACTATAGTCTTTCCACTATAGTCTGTCCACTTTAGTCTTTCCACTATTCTCTGTCCACTTTATTCTTTCCACTATACTCTCCACTTTATTCTGTCCACTACAGTCTTTCCACTAGTGTTTTAGTATTTTTCCATTTTAGTGTTTTGTGTTCTTTTTCATTGTTTGTACTCCGCTATTCTGTCTTTTCAGCGGGTTATAAAAATAAATAAATAGTCTGTCCACTTTAGTCTTTCCACTTTAGTCTTTCCACTTTAGTCTTTCCACTTTAGTCTTTCCACTATAGTCTGTCCACTTTAGTCTTTCCACTATAGTCTGTCCACTTTAGTCTTTCCACTATTCTCTGTCCACTTTAGTCTTTCCACTATAGTCTACACTTTATTCTGTCCACTACAGTCTTTCCACTATAGTCTTTCCTCTTTATTCTGTCCACTACAGTCTTTCCACTTTAGTCTTTCCACTATTCTCTGTCCACTTTAGTCTTTCCACTTTAGTCTTTCCACTATAATCTCCACCTTATTCTGTCCACTATAGTCTCTCCACTATAGTCTTTCCACTATTGTCTGTCCACTTTAGTCTTTCCACTATTCTCTGTCCACTGTATTCTTTCCACTATACTCTCCACTTTATTCTGCCCACTACAGTCTTTCCTCTATAGTCTTTCCACTATAGTCTGTCCACTTTAGTCTTTCCACTTTAGTCTTTCCACTTTAGTCTGTCCACTTTAGTCTTTCCACTATAGTCTTTCCACTATAGTCTTTCCACTTTAGTCTTTCCACTTTAGTCTGTCCACTTTAGCCTTTCCACTACAGTCTTTCCACTATAGTCTGTCCACTTTTGTCTTTCCACTTTAGTCTTTCCACTATAGTCTCCACTTTATTCTGTCCACTACAGTCTCTCCACTTTAGTCTTTCCACTATTCTCTGTCCACTTTAGTCTTTCCACTTTAGACTTTCCACTATAGTCTGTCCACTTTAGTCTTTCCACTATTCTCTGTCCACTTTAGTCTTTCCACTATAGTCTCCACTTTATTCTGTCCACTACAGTCTTTCCACTTTAGTCTTTCCACTATTCTCTGTCCACTTTAGTCTTGCCACTTTAGTCTTTCCACTATAGTCTCCACTTTATTCTGTGCACTACAGTCTCTCCACTATAGTCTTTCAACTACAGTCTGTCCACTATAGTCTGTCCACTTTAGTCTTTCTACTATTCTCTGTCCACTTTATTCTTTCCACTATACTCTCCACTTTATTCTGTCCACTACAGTATTTCCACTATAGTCTGTCCACTTTAGTCTGTCCACTTTAGTCTTTCCACTATAGTCTGTCCACTTTAGTCTTTCCACTATTCTCTGTCCACTTTAGTCTTTCCACTATATTCTACACTTTATTCTGTCCACTACAGTCTTTCCACTATAGTCTTTCCTCTTAATTCTGTCCAATACAGTCTTTCCACTTTAGTCTTTCCACTATTCTCTGTCCACTTTAGTCTTTCCACTATAGTCTCCACTTTATTCTGTCCACTATAGTCTCTCCAATATAGTCTTTCCACTATAGTCTGTCCACTTTAGTCTTTCCACTATTCTCTGTCCACTTTATTCTTTCCACTATACTCTCCACTTTATTTTTTTCACTACAGTCTTTCCACTATAGTCTGTCCACTTTAGTCTTTCCACTATAGTCTGTCCACTTTAGTCTTTCCACTATTCTCTGTCCACTTTAGTCTTTCCACTATAGTCTACACTTTATTCTGTCCACTACAGTCTTTCCACCATAGTCTTTCCTCTTAATTCTGTCCAAGACAGTATTTCCACTTTAGTCTTTCCACTATTCTCTGTCCACTTTAGTCTTTCCACTTTAGTCTTTCCACTATAGTCTCCACTTTATTCTGTCCACTATAGTCTCTCCAATATAGTCTTTCCACTATAGTCTGTCCACTTTAGTCTTTCCACTATTCTCTGTCCACTTTAGTCTTTCCACTACAGTCTCCACTTTATTCTGTCCACTACAGTCTTTCCACTATAGTCTTTCCACTTTATTCTGTCCACTACAGTCTTTCCACTATAGTCTGTCCACTTTAGTCTTTCAACTTCAGTCTTTCCACTATAGTCTGTCCACTTTAGTCTTTCCACTTTAGTCTTTCCATTTTGTCTGTCCACTTTAGTCTTTCCAGTATAGTCTGTCCACTAAGTCTTTCCACTATTCTCTGTCCACTTTAGTCTTTCCACTATAGTCTCCACTTAATTCTGTCCACTACAGTCTTTCCACTATAGTTTTTCCACTATAGTCTGTCCACTTTAGTCTTTCCATTTTATTCTGTCCACTACAGTCTGTCCACTTTAGTCTTTCCACTATTCTCTGTCCACTTTTGTCTTTCCACTATAGTCTACACTTTATTCTGTCCACTACAGTCTTTCCACTATAGTCTGTCCACTTTAGTCTTTCCACTATTCTCTGTCCACTTTAGTCTTTCCACTATAGTCTACACTTTATTCTGTCCACTACAGTCTTTCCACTATAGTCTTTTCTCTTAATTCTGTCCAATACAGTCTTTCCACTTTAGTCTTTCCACTATTCTCTGTCCACTTTAGTCTTTCCACTTTAGTCTTTCCACTATAGTCCCCACTTTATTCTGTCCACTATTGTCTCTCCAATATAGTCTTTCCACTATAGTCTGTCCACTTTAGTCTTTCCACTATTCTCTGTCCACTTTTGTCTTTCCACTACAGTCTATACTTTATTCTGTCCACTACAGTCTTTCCACTTTAGTCTTTCCACAATTCTCTGTCCACTTTAGTCTTTCCACGATAGTCTCCACTTTATTCTGTCCACTACAGTCTCTCCACTATAGTCTTTCCACTATAGTCTGTCCACTTTAGTCTTTCCACTATTCTCTGTCCACTTTATTCTTTCCACTATACTCTCCACTTTATTCTGTCCACTACAGTCTTTCCACTAGTGTTTTAGTATTTTTCCATTTTAGTGTTTTGTGTTCTTTTTCATTGTTTGTACTCCGCTATTCTGTCTTTTCAGCGGGTTATAAAAATAAATAAATAGTCTGTCCACTTTAGTCTTTCCACTTTAGTCTTTCCACTTTAGTCTTTCCACTTTAGTCTTTCCACTATAGTCTGTCCACTTTAGTCTTTCCACTATAGTCTGTCCACTTTAGTCTTTCCACTATTCTCTGTCCACTTTAGTCTTTCCACTATAGTCTACACTTTATTCTGTCCACTACAGTCTTTCCACTATAGTCTTTCCTCTTTATTCTGTCCACTACAGTCTTTCCACTTTAGTCTTTCCACTATTCTCTGTCCACTTTAGTCTTTCCACTTTAGTCTTTCCACTATAATCTCCACCTTATTCTGTCCACTATAGTCTCTCCACTATAGTCTTTCCACTATTGTCTGTCCACTTTAGTCTTTCCACTATTCTCTGTCCACTGTATTCTTTCCACTATACTCTCCACTTTATTCTGCCCACTACAGTCTTTCCTCTATAGTCTTTCCACTATAGTCTGTCCACTTTAGTCTTTCCACTTTAGTCTTTCCACTTTAGTCTGTCCACTTTAGTCTTTCCACTATAGTCTTTCCACTATAGTCTTTCCACTTTAGTCTTTCCACTTTAGTCTGTCCACTTTAGCCTTTCCACTACAGTCTTTCCACTATAGTCTGTCCACTTTTGTCTTTCCACTTTAGTCTTTCCACTATAGTCTCCACTTTATTCTGTCCACTACAGTCTCTCCACTTTAGTCTTTCCACTATTCTCTGTCCACTTTAGTCTTTCCACTTTAGACTTTCCACTATAGTCTGTCCACTTTAGTCTTTCCACTATTCTCTGTCCACTTTAGTCTTTCCACTATAGTCTCCACTTTATTCTGTCCACTACAGTCTTTCCACTTTAGTCTTTCCACTATTCTCTGTCCACTTTAGTCTTGCCACTTTAGTCTTTCCACTATAGTCTCCACTTTATTCTGTGCACTACAGTCTCTCCACTATAGTCTTTCAACTACAGTCTGTCCACTATAGTCTGTCCACTTTAGTCTTTCTACTATTCTCTGTCCACTTTATTCTTTCCACTATACTCTCCACTTTATTCTGTCCACTACAGTATTTCCACTATAGTCTGTCCACTTTAGTCTGTCCACTTTAGTCTTTCCACTATAGTCTGTCCACTTTAGTCTTTCCACTATTCTCTGTCCACTTTAGTCTTTCCACTATATTCTACACTTTATTCTGTCCACTACAGTCTTTCCACTATAGTCTTTCCTCTTAATTCTGTCCAATACAGTCTTTCCACTTTAGTCTTTCCACTATTCTCTGTCCACTTTAGTCTTTCCACTATAGTCTCCACTTTATTCTGTCCACTATAGTCTCTCCAATATAGTCTTTCCACTATAGTCTGTCCACTTTAGTCTTTCCACTATTCTCTGTCCACTTTATTCTTTCCACTATACTCTCCACTTTATTTTTTTCACTACAGTCTTTCCACTATAGTCTGTCCACTTTAGTCTTTCCACTATAGTCTGTCCACTTTAGTCTTTCCACTATTCTCTGTCCACTTTAGTCTTTCCACTATAGTCTACACTTTATTCTGTCCACTACAGTCTTTCCACCATAGTCTTTCCTCTTAATTCTGTCCAATACAGTATTTCCACTTTAGTCTTTCCACTATTCTCTGTCCACTTTAGTCTTTCCACTTTAGTCTTTCCACTATAGTCTCCACTTTATTCTGTCCACTATAGTCTCTCCAATATAGTCTTTCCACTATAGTCTGTCCACTTTAGTCTTTCCACTATTCTCTGTCCACTTTAGTCTTTCCACTACAGTCTCCACTTTATTCTGTCCACTACAGTCTTTCCACTATAGTCTTTCCACTTTATTCTGTCCACTACAGTCTTTCCACTATAGTCTGTCCACTTTAGTCTTTCAACTTCAGTCTTTCCACTATAGTCTGTCCACTTTAGTCTTTCCACTTTAGTCTTTCCATTTTGTCTGTCCACTTTAGTCTTTCCAGTATAGTCTGTCCACTAAGTCTTTCCACTATTCTCTGTCCACTTTAGTCTTTCCACTATAGTCTCCACTTAATTCTGTCCACTACAGTCTTTCCACTATAGTTTTTCCACTATAGTCTGTCCACTTTAGTCTTTCCATTTTATTCTGTCCACTACAGTCTTTCCACTTTAGTCTTTCCACTATTCTCTGTCCACTTTAGTCTTCCAACTATAGTCTCCACTTTATTCTGTCCACTACAGTCTCTCCACTATAGTCTTTCCACTATAGTCTGTCCACTTTAGTCTTTCCACTATTCTCTGTCCACTTTATTCTTTCCACTATACTCTCCACTTTATTCTGTCCACTACAGTATTTCCACTATAGTCTGTCCACTTTAGTCTGTCCACTTTAGTCTTTCCACTATAGTCTGTCCACTTTAGTCTTTCCACTATTCTCTGTCCACTTTAGTCTTTCCACTATAGTCTACACTTTATTCTGTCCACTACAGTCTTTCCACTATAGTCTTTCCTCTTTATTCTGTCCACTACAGTCTTTCCACTTTAGTCTTTCCACTATTCTCTGTCAACTTTAGTCTTTCCACTTTAGTCTTTCCACTATAATCTCCACTTTATTTTGTCCACTATAGTCTCTCCACTATAGTCTTTGCACTATAGTCTGTCCACTTTAGTCTTTCCACTATTCTCTGTCCACTTTATTCTTTCCACTATACTCTCCACTTTATTCTGTCCACTACAGTCTTTCCACTATAGTCTGTCCACTTTAGTCTTTCCACTTTAGTCTTTGAACTTTAGTCTTTCCACTTTAGTCTTTCCACTATAGTCTGTCCACTTTAGTCTTTCCACTATAGTCTTTCCACTTTAGTCTTTCCACTTTAGTCTGTCCACTTTAGCCTTTCCACTACAGTCTTTCCAATATAGTCTGTCCACTTTTGTCTTTCCACTTTAGTCTTTCCACTATAGTCTTTCCACTATAGTCTGTCCACTTTAGTCTTTCCACTATTCTCTGTCCACTTTATTCTTTCCACTATACTATCCACTTTATTCTGTCCACTACAGTATTTCCACTATAGTCTGTCCACTTTAGTCTGTCCACTTTAGTCTTTCCACTATAGTCTGTCCACTTTAGTCTTTCCACTATTCTCTGTCCACTTTAGTCTTTCCACTATAGTCTACACTTTATTCTGTCCACTACAGTCTTTCCACTATAGTCTTTCCTCTTTATTCTGTCCACTACAGTCTTTCCACTTTAGTCTTTCCACTATTCTCTGTCCACTTTAGTCTTTCCACTATAATCTCCACTTTATTCTGTCCACTATAGTCTCTCCACTATAGTCTTTCCTCTATAGTCTTTCCACTATAGTCTGTCCACTTTAGTCTTTCCACTTTAGTCTTTCCACTTTAGTCTGTCCACTTTAGTCTTTCCACTATAGTCTTTCCACTTTAGTCTTTCCACTTTATTCTGTCCACTTTAGTCTTTCCACTTTAGTCTTTCCACTTTAGTCTGTCCACTTTTGTCTTTCCACTTTAGTCTTTCCACTATAGTCTCCACTTTATTCTGTCCACTACAGTCTCTCCACTTTAGTCTTTCCACTATTCTCTGTCCACTTTAGTCTTTCCACTTTAGTCTTTCCACTTTAGTCTTTCCACTATAGTCTGTCCACTTTAGTCTTTCCACTATTCTCTGTCCACTTTAGTCTTTCCACTATAGTCTCCACTTTATTCTGTCCACTACAGTCTTTATACTTTAGTCTTTCCACTATTCTCTGTCTACTTTGGTCTTTCCACTTTATTCTGTCCACTACAGTCTTTCCACTTTAGTCTTTCCACTATTCTCTGTCAACTTTAGTCTTTCCACTTTAGTCTTTCCACTATAATCTCCACTTTATTTTGTCCACTATAGTCTCTCCACTATAGTCTTTGCACTATAGTCTGTCCACTTTAGTCTTTCCACTATTCTCTGTCCACTTTATTCTTTCCACTATACTCTCCACTTTATTCTGTCCACTACAGTCTTTCCACTATAGTCTGTCCACTTTAGTCTTTCCACTTTAGTCTTTGAACTTTAGTCTTTCCACTTTAGTCTTTCCACTATAGTCTGTCCACTTTAGTCTTTCCATTATAGTCTTTCCACTTTAGTCTTTCCACTTTAGTCTGTCCACTTTAGCCTTTCCACTACAGTCTTTCCAATATAGTCTGTCCACTTTTGTCTTTCCACTTTAGTCTTTCCACTATAGTCTTTCCACTATAGTCTGTCCACTTTAGTCTTTCCACTATTCTCTGTCCACTTTATTCTTTCCACTATACTATCCACTTTATTCTGTCCACTACAGTATTTCCACTATAGTCTGTCCACTTTAGTCTGTCCACTTTAGTCTTTCCACTATAGTCTGTCCACTTTAGTCTTTCCACTATTCTCTGTCCACTTTAGTCTTTCCACTATAGTCTACACTTTATTCTGTCCACTACAGTCTTTCCACTATAGTCTTTCCTCTTTATTCTGTCCACTACAGTCTTTCCACTTTAGTCTTTCCACTATTCTCTGTCCACTTTAGTCTTTCCACTTTAGTCTTTCCACTATAATCTCCACTTTATTCTGTCCACTATAGTCTGTCCACTTTAGTCTTTCCACTATAGTCTTTCCACTTTAGTCTTTCCACTTTATTCTGTCCACTTTAGTCTTTCCACTTTAGTCTTTCCACTTTAGTCTGTCCACTTTTGTCTTTCCACTTTAGTCTTTCCACTATAGTCTCCACTTTATTCTGTCCACTACAGTCTCTCCACTTTAGTCTTTCCACTATTCTCTGTCCACTTTAGTCTTTCCACTTTAGTCTTTCCACTTTAGTCTTTCCACTATAGTCTGTCCACTTTAGTCTTTCCACTATTCTCTGTCCACTTTAGTCTTTCCACTATAGTCTCCACTTTATTCTGTCCACTACAGTCTTTATACTTTAGTCTTTCCACTATTCTCTGTCTACTTTAGTCTTTCCACTTTAGTCTTTCCACTATAGTCTCCACTTTATTCTGTCCACTGCAGTCTCTCCACTATAGTCTTTCCACTATAGTCTGTCCACTTTAGTCTTTCCACTATTCTCTGTCCACTTTATTCTTTCCACTATACTCTCCACTTTATTCTGTCCACTACAGTATTTCCACTATAGTCTGTTCACTTTAGTCTGTCCACTTTAGTCTTTCCACTATAGTCTGTCCACTTTAGTCTTTCCACTATTCTCTGTCCACTTTAGTCTGTCCACTATAGTCTCCACTTTATTCTGTCCACTACAGTCTTTCCACTATAGTCTTTCCACTTTATTCTGTCCACTACAGTCTTTCCACTATAGTCTGTCCACTTTAGTCTCTCCACTTTAGTCTTTCCACTTTAGTCTGTCCACTTTAGTCTTTCCACTAGAGTCTGTCCACTTTAGTCTTTCCACTATTCTCTGTCCACTTTAGTCTTTCCACTATAGTCTCCACTTTATTCTGCCCACTACAGTCTTCCACTATAGTCTATCCACTATAGTCTATCCACTTTAGTCTTTCGACTTTAGTCTTTCCACTTTAGTCCGTCCACTTTAGTCTTTCCAATATAGTCTCCACTTTATTCTGTCCACTACATTCTTTCCACTTTAGTCTTTCCACTATTCTCTGTCCACTTTAGTCTTTCCACTATAGTCTCCACTTTATTCTGTCCACTACAGTTTTTCCACTATAGTCTTTCCACTATAGTCTGTCCACTTTAGTCTTTCCACTATTCTCTGTCCACTTTAGTCTTTCCACTATAGTCTCCACTTTATCCTGTCCACTACAGTCTTTCCAATATAGTTTTTCCACTATAGTCTTTCCACTATAGTCTGTCAACTTTAGTCTTTCCACTATTCCCTGTCCACTTTAGGCTTTCCACTATAGTCTCCATTTTATTCTGTCCACTACAGTCTTTCCACTATAGTCTTTCCACTATAGTCTGTCCACTTTAGTCTTTCCACTTTATTCTATCCAATATAGTCTCCACTTTATTCTGTCCACTACAGTCTTTCCACTTTAGTCTTTCCACTATTCTCTGTCCACTTTAGTCTTTCCACTATAGTCTCCACTTTATTCCGTCCACTAAAGTCTTTCCACTATAGTCTTTCCAATATAGTCTGTCCACTTTAGTCTTTCCACTATTCTCTGTCCACTTTAGTCTTTCCACTATAGTCTCCACTTTATTCTGTCCACTACATTCTTTCCACTTTAGTCTTTCCACTATAGTCTTTCCACTTCAGTCTGTCCACTTTTGTCTTTCCACTATTCTCTGTCCACTTTAGTCTTTCCACTATAGTCTACACTTTATTCTGTCCACTACAGTCTTTCCACTATAGTCTTTCCTCTTTATTCTGTCCACTACAGTCTTTCCACTTTAGTCTTTCCACTATTCTCTGTCCACTTTAGTCTTTCCACTTTAGTCTTTCCACTATAGTCTCCAGTTTATTCTGTCCACTATACTCTCTCCAATATAGTCTGTCCACTTTAGTCTTTCCACTATTCTCTGTCCACTTTATTCTTTCCACTATACTCTCCACTTTATACTGTCCACTACAGTCTTTCCACTATAGTCTGTCCACTTTAGTCTTTCCACTTTAGTCTTTCCACTTTAGTCTTTCCAATATAGTCTGTCCACTTTAGTCTTTCCACTATTCTCTCTCCACTTTAGTCTTTCCACTATAGTCTCCACTTTATTCTGCCCACTACAGTCTTTCCTCTATAGTCTTTCCACTTTAGTCTTTCCACTTTAGTCTTTCCACTTTAGTCTTTCCACTTTAGTCTTTCCAATATAGTCTGTCCACTTTAGTCTTTCCACTATTCTCTCTCCACTTTAGTCTTTCCACTATAGTCTCCACTTTATTCTGCCCACTACAGTCTTTCCTCTATAGTCTTTCCACTTTAGTCTTTCCACTTTAGTCTTTCCACTATAGTCTCCACTTTATTCTGTCCACTACAGTCTCTCCACTATAGTCTTTCCACTATAGTCTGTCCACTTCAGTCTTTCCACTATAGTCTGTCCACTTTAGTCTTTCCACTTTAGTCTTTCCACTATAGTCTCCACTTTAGTCTGTCCACTACAGTCTTTCCACTATAGTCTGTCCACTTTAGTCTTTCCACTTTAGTCTTTCCACTATAGTCTCCACTTTATTCTGTCCACTACAGTCTTTCCACTATAGTCTTTCCACTATAGTCTGTCCACTTTAGTCTTTCCACTATTCTCTGTCCACTTTAGTCTTTCCACTATAGTCTCCACTTTATTCTGTCCACTACAGTCTTTCCACTATAGTCTTTCCACTATAGTCTGTCCACTTTAGTCTTTCCACTTTAGTCTTTCCACTATTCTCTGTCCACTTTAGTATTTCCACTTTAGTCTTTCCACTATAGTCTCCACTTTATTCTGTCCACTACAGTCTCTCCACTATAGTCTTTCCACTATAGTCTGTCCACTGTAGTCTTTCCACTATTCTCTGTCCACTTTATTCTTTCCACTATACTCTCCACTTTATTCTTTCCACTACAGTGTTTCCACTATAGTCTGTCCACTTTAGTCTTTCCACTTTAGTCTTTCCATTTTAGTCTGTCCACTTTAGTCTTTCCACTATAGTCTGTCCAGTCTAGTCTTTCCACTATTCTCTGTCCACTTTAGTCTTTCCACTATAGTCTCCACTTTATTCTGTCCACTACAGTCTTTCCACTTTAGTCTTTCCACTTTATTCTGTCCACTACAGTCTCTCCACTATAGTCTTTCTACTATAGTCTGTTCACTTTAGTCTTTCCACTATTCTCTGTCCACTTTATTCTTTCCACTATACTCTCCTCTTTATTCTGTCCACTACAGTATTTCCACTATAGTCTGTCCACTTTAGTCTGTCCACTTTAGTCTTTCCACTATAGTCTGTCCACTTTAGTCTTTCCACTATTCTCTGTCCACTTTAGTCTTTCCACTATAGTCTCCACTTTATTCTGTCCACTACAGTCTTTCCACTATAGTCTTTCCACTTTATTCTGTCTACTACAGTCTTTCCACTATAGTCTGTCCACTTTAGTCTTTCCACTTTAGTCTTTCCACTTTAGTCTGTCCACTTTAGTCTTTCCACTACAGTCTGTCCACTTTAGTCTTTCCACTATTCTCTGTCCACTTTAGTCTTTCCACTTTAGTCTTTCCAGTATAGTCTCCACTTTATTCTGTCCACTATAGTCTCTCCACCATAGTCTTTCCACTATAGTCTGTCCACTTTAGTCTTTCCACTATTCTCTGTCCACTTTATTCTTTCCACTATACTCTCCACTTTATTTTGTCCGCTACAGTCTTTCCACTATAGTCTGTCCACTTTAGTCTTTCCACTTTAGTCTTTCCACTTTAGTCTTTCCACTTTAGTCTTTCCACTATAGTCTGTCCACTTTAGTCTTTCCACTATAGTCTGTCCACTTTAGTCTTTCCACTATTCTCTGTCTTCTTTAGTCTTTCCACTATAGTCTCCACTTTATTCTGTCCACTACAGTCTCTCCACTATAGTCATTCCACTATAGTCTGTCCACTTTAGTCTTTCCACTATTCTCTTTCCACTTTATTCTTTCCACTATACTCTCCACTTTATTCTGTCCACTACAGTGTTTCCACTATAGTCTGTCCACTTTAGTGTTTCCACTTTAGTCTTTCCATTTTAGTCTGTCCACTTTAGTCTTTCCACTATAGTCTGTCCACTTTAGTCTTTCCACTATTCTCTGTCCACTTTAGTCTTTCCACTATAGTCTCCACTTCTTTCTGTCCACTACAGTCTCTCCACTATAGTCTTTCCACTATAGTCTGTCCACTTTAGTCTTTCCACTATTCTCTGTCCACTTTATTCTTTCCACTATACTCTCCACTTTATTCTGTCCACTACAGTATTTCCACTATAGTCTGTCCACCTTAGTCTGCCCACTTTAGTCTTGCCACTATAGTCTGTCCACTTTAGTCTTTCCACTATTCTCTGTCCACTTTAGTCTTTCCACTATAGTCTCCACTTTATTCTCTCCACTACAGTCTTTCCACCATAGTCTGTCCACTTTAGTCTTTCCACTTTAGTCTTTCCACTTTAGTCTGTCCACTTTAGTCTTTCCACTATAGTCTGTCCACTTTAGTCTTTCCACTATTCTCTGTCCACTTTAGTCTTTCCACTATAGTCTCCACTTTATTCTGCCCACTACAGTCTTTCCACTATAGTCTTTCCACTATAGTCTGTCCACTTTAGTCTTTCCACTATAGTCTCCACTTTATTCTGTCCACTACAGTCTTTCCACTATAGTCTTTCCACTATAGTCTGTCCACTTTAGTCTTTCCACTTTAGTTTTTCCACTTTAGTCTGTCCACTTTAGTCTTTCCACTATAGTCTGTCCACTTTAGTCTTTCCACTTTAGTCTTTCCACTTTATTCTTTCCACTTCAGTGTGTACACTTTATTCTGTCCACTGAGTCTTTCAACTTCAGTCTTTCCACTATAGTCTGTCCACTTTAGTCTTTCCACTTTAGTCTTTCCATTTTGTCTGTCCACTTTAGTCTTTCCAGTATAGTCTGTCCACTTTAGTCTTTCCACTACAGTCTTTCCACTTTAGTCTTTCCACTATTCTCTGTCCACTTTAGTCTTTCCACTATAGTCTCCACTTTATTCTGTCCACTACAGTCTCTCCACTATAGTCTTTCCACTATAGTCTGTCCACTTTAGTCTTTCCACTATTCTCTGTCCACTTTATTCTTTCCACTATACTCTCCACTTTATTCTGTCCACTACAGTATTTCCACTATAGTCTGTCCACTTTAGTCTGTCCACTTTAGTCTTTCCACTATAGTCTGTCCACTTTAGTCTTTCCACTATAATCTCCACTTTATTCTGTCCACTATAGTCTCTCCACTATAGTCTTTCCACTATAGTCTGTCCACTTTAGTCTTTCCACTATTCTCTGTCCACTTTATTCTTTCCATTATACTCTCCACTTTATTCTGTCCACTATAGTCTTTCCTCTTTATTCTGTCCACTACAGTCTTTCCACTTTAGTCTCTCTACTATTCTCTGTCCACTTTAGTCTTTCCACTTTAGTTTTTCCACTATAATCTCCACTTTATTCTGTCCACTATAGTCTCTCCACTATAGTCTTTCCACTATAGTCTGTCCACTTTAGTCTTTCCACTATTCTCTGTCCACTTTATTCTTTCCACTATACTCTCCACTTTATCCTGTCCACTACAGTCTTTCCACTATAGTCTGTCCACTTTAGTCTTTCCACTTTAGTCTTTGAACTTTAGTCTTTCCACTTTAGCCTTCCACTATAGTCTGTCCACTTTAGTCTTTCCACTATTCTCTGTCCACTTTAGTCTTTCCACTTTAGTCTTTCCACTTTAGTCTGTCCACTTTAGTCTTTCCACTATAGTCTTTGAACTTTAGTCTTTCCACTTTAGTCTTTCCACTTTAGTCTTTCCATTTTGTCTGTCCACTTTAGTCTTTCCAGTATAGTCTGTCCACTTTAGTCTTTCCACTACAGTCTTTCCACTTTAGTCTTTCCACTATTCTCTGTCCACTTTAGTCTTTCCACTATAGTCTCCACTTTATTCTGTCCACTACAGTCTCTCCACTATAGTCTTTCCACTATAGTCTGTCCACTTTAGTCTTTCCACTATTCTCTGTCCACTTTATTCTTTCCACTATACTCTCCACTTTATTCTGTCCACTACAGTATTTCCACTATAGTCTGTCCACTTTAGTCTGTCCACTTTAGTCTTTCCACTATAGTCTGTCCACTTTAGTCTTTCCACTATAATCTCCACTTTATTCTGTCCACTATAGTCTCTCCACTATAGTCTTTCCACTATAGTCTGTCCACTTTAGTCTTTCCACTATTCTCTGTCCACTTTATTCTTTCCATTATACTCTCCACTTTATTCTGTCCACTATAGTCTTTCCTCTTTATTCTGTCCACTACAGTCTTTCCACTTTAGTCTTTCTACTATTCTCTGGCCACTTTAGTCTTTCCACTTTAGTTTTTCCACTATAATCTCCACTTTATTCTGTCCACTATAGTCTCTCCACTATAGTCTTTCCACTATAGTCTGTCCACTTTAGTCTTTCCACTATTCTCTGTCCACTTTATTCTTTCCACTATACTCTCCACTTTATCCTGTCCACTACAGTCTTTCCACTATAGTCTGTCCACTTTAGTCTTTCCACTATTTTTATTTATTTATTTATTTATTTATCACCCGTCATTTCAAACAGAAAATGGACGGAGTACAAAAACGAAAAAAACAAAACAAAACAAAAGCAAAACGTAACACTTTCATATGAAACACACAAGAAATCGACAATTACAAACTGAGACTCTCTGACTGAGTAAAAACTGAACACCAGTACATACATAAACACTTAAACTCTGAGAATTTTACTCCACGGGTGGGACTGGATTTTTGAGTTGTACTTGCTAATCAGGTTAGAGATAGCAAGCTCAGGGTCTCTTATGTTATATATTTTCATCATTTTGGTGTTTCTTGTCCAAGGCGGGAGCCGAAGTAAGTATTTGGAGAATCTGAAGAAAGTGGAACGGAGTTTATTTTTTTCACTAGCTGAGAATATTTGCCAGAAGGGAGCTAGGTAAAGAAATTGGGGCATTGCAACGGAGTTATAAAGGGAAGCTAGTATTTTTCGGTTGAAGCGGGTTACATTCTTTACAAGTAGAGCATAGGAAGCGCATATTTTTCTTTCAAAATGCTCAGAAAGAAGCCGGCGGGTGTGTTTTAATGACGAGCCAATGGGGAGACCAAGGTAAACAATGCTCTCAACGGGTTTTACATTGATATCACCAAGAGCAATGGAGGGAACGGGACCTTCAGCTTTCCAATTAAATAGTACGACGTCTATAGTCTGTCCACTTTAGTCTTTCCACTATTCTCTGTCCACTTTAGTCTTTCCACTATAGTCTCCACTTTATTCTGCCCACTATAGTCTTTCCTCTATAGTCTTTCCACTATAGTCTGTCCACTTTAGTCTTTCCACTTTAGTCTTTCCACTTTAGTCTGTCCACTTTAGTCTTTCCACTATAGTCTTTCCACTTTAGTCTTTCCACTTTAGTCTGTCCACTTTAGCCTTTCCACTAGAGTCTTTCCACTATAGTCTGTCCACTTTTGTCGTTCCACTTTAGTCTTTCCACTATAGTCTCCACTTTATTCTGTCCACTACAGTCTCTCCACTTTAGTCTTTCCACTATTCTCTGTCCACTTTAGTCTTTCCACTTTAGTCTTTCCACTTTAGTCTTTCCACTATAGTCTGTCCACTTTAGTCTTTCCACAATTCTCTGTCCACTTTAGTCTTTCCACTATAGTCTCCACTTTATTCTGTCCACTACAGTCTTTCCACTTTAGTCTTTCCACTATTCTCTGTCCACTTTAGTCTTTCCACTTTAGTCTTTCCACTATTCTCTGTCCACTTTATTCTTTCCACTATACTCTCCTCTTTATTCTGTCCACTACAGTATTTCCACTATAGTCTGTCCACTTTAGTCTGTCCACTTTAGTCTTTCCACTATAGTCTTTCCACTTTAGTCTTTCCACTATAGTCTGTCCACTTTAGTCTTTCCAATATAGTCTCCACTTTATTCTGTCCACTTCAGTCTTTCCACTTTAGTCTTTCCACTTTAGTCTGTCCACTTTAGTCTTTCCACTATAGTCTGTCCACTTTAGTCTTTCCACAATTCTCTGTCCACTTTAGTCTTTCCACTATAGTCTCCACTTTATTCTGTCCACTACAGTCTTTCCACTTTAGTCTTTCCACTATTCTCTGTCCACTTTAGTCTTTCCACTTTAGTCTTTCCACTATAGTCTCCACTTTATTCTGTCCACTACAGTCTCTCCACTATAGTCTTTCCACTATAATCTGTCCACTTTTGTCTTTCCACTTTAGTCTTTCCACTATAGTCTCCACTTTATTCTGTCCACTACAGTCTCTCCACTTTAGTCTTTCCACTATTCTCTGTCCACTTTAGTCTTTCCACTTTAGTCTTTCCACTTTAGTCTTTCCACTATAGTCTTTCCACTTTATTCTGTCCACTACAGTCTTTCCACTATAGTCTGTCCACTTTAGTCTCTCCACTTTAGTCTTTCCACTTTAGTCTGTCCACTTTAGTCTTTCCACTAGAGTCTGTCCACTTTAGTCTTTCCACTATTCTCTGTCCACTTTAGTCTTTCCACTTTAGTCTTTCCACTTTAGTCTTTCCACTATAGTCTGTCCACTTTAGTCTTTCCAATATAGTCTACACTTTATTCTGTCCTCTACAGTCTTTCCACTTTAGTCTTTCCACTTTAGTCTTTCCACTATAGTCTGTCCACTTTAGTCTTTCCAATATAGTCTCCACTTTATTCTGTCCACTTCAGTCTTTCCACTTTAGTCTTTCCACTATAGTCTGTCCACTTTAGTCTTTCCACTAGAGTCTGTCCACTTTAGTCTTTCCACTATAGTCTTTCCACTATAGTCTTTCCACTTTAGTCTTTCCACTTTAGTCTTTCCAATATAGTCTCCACTTTAGTCTTTCCAATATAGTCTCCACTTTATTCTGTCCACTTCAGTCTTTCCACTTTAGTCTTTCCACTATAGTCTGTCCAGTTTAGTCTTTCCACTATTCTCTGTCCACTTTAGTCTTTCCACTATAGTCTCCACTTTATTCTGTCCACTACAGTCTTTCCACTTTAGTCTTTCCACTATTCTCTGTCCACTTTAGTCTTTCCACTTTAGTCTTTCCACTATAGTCTCCACTTTATTCTGTCCACTACAGTCTCTCCACTATAGTCTTTCCACTATAGTCTGTCCACTTTAGTCTTTCCACTATTCTCTTTCCACTTTAGTCTTTCCACTATTCTCTGTCCACTTTAGTCTTTCAACTTTAGTCTTTCCACTATAGTCTCCACTTTATTCCGTCCACTAAAGTCTTTCCACTATAGTCTTTCAAATATAGTCTGTCCACTTTAGTCTTTCCACTATTCTCTGTCCACTTTAGTCTTTCCACTATAGTCTCCACTTTATTCTGTCCACTACATTCTTTACACTTTAGTCTTTCCACTATAGTCTTTCCACTTCAGTCTGTCCACTTTTGTCTTTCCACTATTCTCTGTCCACTTTAGTCTTTCCACTATAGTCTACACTTTATTCTGTCCTCTACAGTCTTTCCACTATAGTCTGTCCTCTTTATTCTGTCCACTACAGTCTTTCCACTTTAGTCTTTCCACTATTCTCTGTCCACTTTAGTCTTTCCACTATTCTCTTTCCACTTTAGTCTTTCCACTATTCTCTGTCCACTTTAGTCTTTCAACTTTAGTCTTTCCACTATAGTCTCCACTTTATTCCGTCCACTAAAGTCTTTCCACTATAGTCTTTCCAATATAGTCTGTCCACTTTAGTCTTTCCACTATTCTCTGTCCAATTTATTCTTTCCACTATACTCTCCACTTTATTCTGTCCACTACAGTCTTTCCACTATAGTCTGTCCACTTTAGTCTTTCCACTTTAGTCTTTCCACTTTAGTCTTTCCACTTTAGTCTTTCCACTATAGTCTCCACTTTATTCTGTCCACTACAGTCTTTCCACTTTAGTCTTTCCACTATTCTCTGTCCACTTTAGTCTTTCCACTTTAGTCTTTCCACTATAGTCTCCACTTTATTCTGTCCACTACAGTCTCTCCACTATAGTCTTTCCACTATAGTCTGTCCACTTTAGTCTTTCCACTATTCTCTGTCCACTTTATTCTTTCCACTATACTCTCCACTTTATTCTGTCCACTACAGTATTTCCACTATAGTCTGTCCACTTTAGTCTGTCCACTTTAGTCTTTCCACTATAGTCTGTCCACTTTAGCCTTTCCACTACAGTCTTTCCACTATAGTCTGTCCACTTTTGTCTTTCCACTTTAGTCTTTCCACTATAGTCTCCACTTTATTCTGTCCACTACAGTCTCTCCACTTTAGTCTTTCCACTATTCTCTGTCCACTTTAGTCTTTCCACTTTAGACTTTCCACTATAGTCTGTCCACTTTAGTCTTTCCACTATTCTCTGTCCACTTTAGTCTTTCCACTATAGTCTCCACTTTATTCTGTCCACTACAGTCTTTCCACTTTAGTCTTTCCACTATTCTCTGTCCACTTTAGTCTTGCCACTTTAGTCTTTCCACTATAGTCTCCACTTTATTCTGTGCACTACAGTCTCTCCACTATAGTCTTTCAACTACAGTCTGTCCACTATAGTCTGTCCACTTTAGTCTTTCTACTATTCTCTGTCCACTTTATTCTTTCCACTATACTCTCCACTTTATTCTGTCCACTACAGTATTTCCACTATAGTCTGTCCACTTTAGTCTGTCCACTTTAGTCTTTCCACTATAGTCTGTCCACTTTAGTCTTTCCACTATTCTCTGTCCACTTTAGTCTTTCCACTATATTCTACACTTTATTCTGTCCACTACAGTCTTTCCACTATAGTCTTTCCTCTTAATTCTGTCCAATACAGTCTTTCCACTTTAGTCTTTCCACTATTCTCTGTCCACTTTAGTCTTTCCACTATAGTCTCCACTTTATTCTGTCCACTATAGTCTCTCCAATATAGTCTTTCCACTATAGTCTGTCCACTTTAGTCTTTCCACTATTCTCTGTCCACTTTATTCTTTCCACTATACTCTCCACTTTATTTTTTTCACTACAGTCTTTCCACTATAGTCTGTCCACTTTAGTCTTTCCACTATAGTCTGTCCACTTTAGTCTTTCCACTATTCTCTGTCCACTTTAGTCTTTCCACTATAGTCTACACTTTATTCTGTCCACTACAGTCTTTCCACCATAGTCTTTCCTCTTAATTCTGTCCAATACAGTATTTCCACTTTAGTCTTTCCACTATTCTCTGTCCACTTTAGTCTTTCCACTTTAGTCTTTCCACTATAGTCTCCACTTTATTCTGTCCACTATAGTCTCTCCAATATAGTCTTTCCACTATAGTCTGTCCACTTTAGTCTTTCCACTATTCTCTGTCCACTTTAGTCTTTCCACTACAGTCTCCACTTTATTCTGTCCACTACAGTCTTTCCACTATAGTCTTTCCACTTTATTCTGTCCACTACAGTCTTTCCACTATAGTCTGTCCACTTTAGTCTTTCAACTTCAGTCTTTCCACTATAGTCTGTCCACTTTAGTCTTTCCACTTTAGTCTTTCCATTTTGTCTGTCCACTTTAGTCTTTCCAGTATAGTCTGTCCACTAAGTCTTTCCACTATTCTCTGTCCACTTTAGTCTTTCCACTATAGTCTCCACTTAATTCTGTCCACTACAGTCTTTCCACTATAGTTTTTCCACTATAGTCTGTCCACTTTAGTCTTTCCATTTTATTCTGTCCACTACAGTCTTTCCACTTTAGTCTTTCCACTATTCTCTGTCCACTTTAGTCTTCCAACTATAGTCTCCACTTTATTCTGTCCACTACAGTCTCTCCACTATAGTCTTTCCACTATAGTCTGTCCACTTTAGTCTTTCCACTATTCTCTGTCCACTTTATTCTTTCCACTATACTCTCCACTTTATTCTGTCCACTACAGTATTTCCACTATAGTCTGTCCACTTTAGTCTGTCCACTTTAGTCTTTCCACTATAGTCTGTCCACTTTAGTCTTTCCACTATTCTCTGTCCACTTTAGTCTTTCCACTATAGTCTACACTTTATTCTGTCCACTACAGTCTTTCCACTATAGTCTTTCCTCTTTATTCTGTCCACTACAGTCTTTCCACTTTAGTCTTTCCACTATTCTCTGTCAACTTTAGTCTTTCCACTTTAGTCTTTCCACTATAATCTCCACTTTATTTTGTCCACTATAGTCTCTCCACTATAGTCTTTGCACTATAGTCTGTCCACTTTAGTCTTTCCACTATTCTCTGTCCACTTTATTCTTTCCACTATACTCTCCACTTTATTCTGTCCACTACAGTCTTTCCACTATAGTCTGTCCACTTTAGTCTTTCCACTTTAGTCTTTGAACTTTAGTCTTTCCACTTTAGTCTTTCCACTATAGTCTGTCCACTTTAGTCTTTCCACTATAGTCTTTCCACTTTAGTCTTTCCACTTTAGTCTGTCCACTTTAGCCTTTCCACTACAGTCTTTCCAATATAGTCTGTCCACTTTTGTCTTTCCACTTTAGTCTTTCCACTATAGTCTTTCCACTATAGTCTGTCCACTTTAGTCTTTCCACTATTCTCTGTCCACTTTATTCTTTCCACTATACTATCCACTTTATTCTGTCCACTACAGTATTTCCACTATAGTCTGTCCACTTTAGTCTGTCCACTTTAGTCTTTCCACTATAGTCTGTCCACTTTAGTCTTTCCACTATTCTCTGTCCACTTTAGTCTTTCCACTATAGTCTACACTTTATTCTGTCCACTACAGTCTTTCCACTATAGTCTTTCCTCTTTATTCTGTCCACTACAGTCTTTCCACTTTAGTCTTTCCACTATTCTCTGTCCACTTTAGTCTTTCCACTTTAGTCTTTCCACTATAATCTCCACTTTATTCTGTCCACTATAGTCTCTCCACTATAGTCTTTCCTCTATAGTCTTTCCACTATAGTCTGTCCACTTTAGTCTTTCCACTTTAGTCTTTCCACTTTAGTCTGTCCACTTTAGTCTTTCCACTATAGTCTTTCCACTTTAGTCTTTCCACTTTATTCTGTCCACTTTAGTCTTTCCACTTTAGTCTTTCCACTTTAGTCTGTCCACTTTTGTCTTTCCACTTTAGTCTTTCCACTATAGTCTCCACTTTATTCTGTCCACTACAGTCTCTCCACTTTAGTCTTTCCACTATTCTCTGTCCACTTTAGTCTTTCCACTTTAGTCTTTCCACTTTAGTCTTTCCACTATAGTCTGTCCACTTTAGTCTTTCCACTATTCTCTGTCCACTTTAGTCTTTCCACTATAGTCTCCACTTTATTCTGTCCACTACAGTCTTTATACTTTAGTCTTTCCACTATTCTCTGTCTACTTTGGTCTTTCCACTTTATTCTGTCCACTACAGTCTTTCCACTTTAGTCTTTCCACTATTCTCTGTCAACTTTAGTCTTTCCACTTTAGTCTTTCCACTATAATCTCCACTTTATTTTGTCCACTATAGTCTCTCCACTATAGTCTTTGCACTATAGTCTGTCCACTTTAGTCTTTCCACTATTCTCTGTCCACTTTATTCTTTCCACTATACTCTCCACTTTATTCTGTCCACTACAGTCTTTCCACTATAGTCTGTCCACTTTAGTCTTTCCACTTTAGTCTTTGAACTTTAGTCTTTCCACTTTAGTCTTTCCACTATAGTCTGTCCACTTTAGTCTTTCCATTATAGTCTTTCCACTTTAGTCTTTCCACTTTAGTCTGTCCACTTTAGCCTTTCCACTACAGTCTTTCCAATATAGTCTGTCCACTTTTGTCTTTCCACTTTAGTCTTTCCACTATAGTCTTTCCACTATAGTCTGTCCACTTTAGTCTTTCCACTATTCTCTGTCCACTTTATTCTTTCCACTATACTATCCACTTTATTCTGTCCACTACAGTATTTCCACTATAGTCTGTCCACTTTAGTCTGTCCACTTTAGTCTTTCCACTATAGTCTGTCCACTTTAGTCTTTCCACTATTCTCTGTCCACTTTAGTCTTTCCACTATAGTCTACACTTTATTCTGTCCACTACAGTCTTTCCACTATAGTCTTTCCTCTTTATTCTGTCCACTACAGTCTTTCCACTTTAGTCTTTCCACTATTCTCTGTCCACTTTAGTCTTTCCACTTTAGTCTTTCCACTATAATCTCCACTTTATTCTGTCCACTATAGTCTGTCCACTTTAGTCTTTCCACTATAGTCTTTCCACTTTAGTCTTTTCACTTTATTCTGTCCACTTTAGTCTTTCCACTTTAGTCTTTCCACTTTAGTCTGTCCACTTTTGTCTTTCCACTTTAGTCTTTCCACTATAGTCTCCACTTTATTCTGTCCACTACAGTCTCTCCACTTTAGTCTTTCCACTATTCTCTGTCCACTTTAGTCTTTCCACTTTAGTCTTTCCACTTTAGTCTTTCCACTATAGTCTGTCCACTTTAGTCTTTCCACTATTCTCTGTCCACTTTAGTCTTTCCACTATAGTCTCCACTTTATTCTGTCCACTACAGTCTTTATACTTTAGTCTTTCCACTATTCTCTGTCTACTTTAGTCTTTCCACTTTAGTCTTTCCACTATAGTCTCCACTTTATTCTGTCCACTGCAGTCTCTCCACTATAGTCTTTCCACTATAGTCTGTCCACTTTAGTCTTTCCACTATTCTCTGTCCACTTTATTCTTTCCACTATACTCTCCACTTTATTCTGTCCACTACAGTATTTCCACTATAGTCTGTTCACTTTAGTCTGTCCACTTTAGTCTTTCCACTATAGTCTGTCCACTTTAGTCTTTCCACTATTCTCTGTCCACTTTAGTCTGTCCACTATAGTCTCCACTTTATTCTGTCCACTACAGTCTTTCCACTATAGTCTTTCCACTTTATTCTGTCCACTACAGTCTTTCCACTATAGTCTGTCCACTTTAGTCTCTCCACTTTAGTCTTTCCACTTTAGTCTGTCCACTTTAGTCTTTCCACTAGAGTCTGTCCACTTTAGTCTTTCCACTATTCTCTGTCCACTTTAGTCTTTCCACTATAGTCTCCACTTTATTCTGCCCACTACAGTCTTCCACTATAGTCTATCCACTATAGTCTATCCACTTTAGTCTTTCGACTTTAGTCTTTCCACTTTAGTCCGTCCACTTTAGTCTTTCCAATATAGTCTCCACTTTATTCTGTCCACTACATTCTTTCCACTTTAGTCTTTCCACTATTCTCTGTCCACTTTAGTCTTTCCACTATAGTCTCCACTTTATTCTGTCCACTACAGTTTTTCCACTATAGTCTTTCCACTATAGTCTGTCCACTTTAGTCTTTCCACTATTCTCTGTCCACTTTAGTCTTTCCACTATAGTCTCCACTTTATCCTGTCCACTACAGTCTTTCCAATATAGTTTTTCCACTATAGTCTTTCCACTATAGTCTGTCAACTTTAGTCTTTCCACTATTCCCTGTCCACTTTAGGCTTTCCACTATAGTCTCCATTTTATTCTGTCCACTACAGTCTTTCCACTATAGTCTTTCCACTATAGTCTGTCCACTTTAGTCTTTCCACTTTATTCTATCCAATATAGTCTCCACTTTATTCTGTCCACTACAGTCTTTCCACTTTAGTCTTTCCACTATTCTCTGTCCACTTTAGTCTTTCCACTATAGTCTCCACTTTATTCCGTCCACTAAAGTCTTTCCACTATAGTCTTTCCAATATAGTCTGTCCACTTTAGTCTTTCCACTATTCTCTGTCCACTTTAGTCTTTCCACTATAGTCTCCACTTTATTCTGTCCACTACATTCTTTCCACTTTAGTCTTTCCACTATAGTCTTTCCACTTCAGTCTGTCCACTTTTGTCTTTCCACTATTCTCTGTCCACTTTAGTCTTTCCACTATAGTCTACACTTTATTCTGTCCACTACAGTCTTTCCACTATAGTCTTTCCTCTTTATTCTGTCCACTACAGTCTTTCCACTTTAGTCTTTCCACTATTCTCTGTCCACTTTAGTCTTTCCACTTTAGTCTTTCCACTATAGTCTCCAGTTTATTCTGTCCACTATACTCTCTCCAATATAGTCTGTCCACTTTAGTCTTTCCACTATTCTCTGTCCACTTTATTCTTTCCACTATACTCTCCACTTTATACTGTCCACTACAGTCTTTCCACTATAGTCTGTCCACTTTAGTCTTTCCACTTTAGTCTTTCCACTTTAGTCTTTCCAATATAGTCTGTCCACTTTAGTCTTTCCACTATTCTCTCTCCACTTTAGTCTTTCCACTATAGTCTCCACTTTATTCTGCCCACTACAGTCTTTCCTCTATAGTCTTTCCACTTTAGTCTTTCCACTTTAGTCTTTCCACTTTAGTCTTTCCACTTTAGTCTTTCCAATATAGTCTGTCCACTTTAGTCTTTCCACTATTCTCTCTCCACTTTAGTCTTTCCACTATAGTCTCCACTTTATTCTGCCCACTACAGTCTTTCCTCTATAGTCTTTCCACTTTAGTCTTTCCACTTTAGTCTTTCCACTATAGTCTCCACTTTATTCTGTCCACTACAGTCTCTCCACTATAGTCTTTCCACTATAGTCTGTCCACTTCAGTCTTTCCACTATAGTCTGTCCACTTTAGTCTTTCCACTTTAGTCTTTCCACTATAGTCTCCACTTTAGTCTGTCCACTACAGTCTTTCCACTATAGTCTGTCCACTTTAGTCTTTCCACTTTAGTCTTTCCACTATAGTCTCCACTTTATTCTGTCCACTACAGTCTTTCCACTATAGTCTTTCCACTATAGTCTGTCCACTTTAGTCTTTCCACTATTCTCTGTCCACTTTAGTCTTTCCACTATAGTCTCCACTTTATTCTGTCCACTACAGTCTTTCCACTATAGTCTTTCCACTATAGTCTGTCCACTTTAGTCTTTCCACTTTAGTCTTTCCACTATTCTCTGTCCACTTTAGTATTTCCACTTTAGTCTTTCCACTATAGTCTCCACTTTATTCTGTCCACTACAGTCTCTCCACTATAGTCTTTCCACTATAGTCTGTCCACTGTAGTCTTTCCACTATTCTCTGTCCACTTTATTCTTTCCACTATACTCTCCACTTTATTCTTTCCACTACAGTGTTTCCACTATAGTCTGTCCACTTTAGTCTTTCCACTTTAGTCTTTCCATTTTAGTCTGTCCACTTTAGTCTTTCCACTATAGTCTGTCCAGTCTAGTCTTTCCACTATTCTCTGTCCACTTTAGTCTTTCCACTATAGTCTCCACTTTATTCTGTCCACTACAGTCTTTCCACTTTAGTCTTTCCACTTTATTCTGTCCACTACAGTCTCTCCACTATAGTCTTTCTACTATAGTCTGTTCACTTTAGTCTTTCCACTATTCTCTGTCCACTTTATTCTTTCCACTATACTCTCCTCTTTATTCTGTCCACTACAGTATTTCCACTATAGTCTGTCCACTTTAGTCTGTCCACTTTAGTCTTTCCACTATAGTCTGTCCACTTTAGTCTTTCCACTATTCTCTGTCCACTTTAGTCTTTCCACTATAGTCTCCACTTTATTCTGTCCACTACAGTCTTTCCACTATAGTCTTTCCACTTTATTCTGTCTACTACAGTCTTTCCACTATAGTCTGTCCACTTTAGTCTTTCCACTTTAGTCTTTCCACTTTAGTCTGTCCACTTTAGTCTTTCCACTACAGTCTGTCCACTTTAGTCTTTCCACTATTCTCTGTCCACTTTAGTCTTTCCACTTTAGTCTTTCCAGTATAGTCTCCACTTTATTCTGTCCACTATAGTCTCTCCACCATAGTCTTTCCACTATAGTCTGTCCACTTTAGTCTTTCCACTATTCTCTGTCCACTTTATTCTTTCCACTATACTCTCCACTTTATTTTGTCCGCTACAGTCTTTCCACTATAGTCTGTCCACTTTAGTCTTTCCACTTTAGTCTTTCCACTTTAGTCTTTCCACTTTAGTCTTTCCACTATAGTCTGTCCACTTTAGTCTTTCCACTATAGTCTGTCCACTTTAGTCTTTCCACTATTCTCTGTCTTCTTTAGTCTTTCCACTATAGTCTCCACTTTATTCTGTCCACTACAGTCTCTCCACTATAGTCATTCCACTATAGTCTGTCCACTTTAGTCTTTCCACTATTCTCTGTCCACTTTATTCTTTCCACTATACTCTCCACTTTATTCTGTCCACTACAGTGTTTCCACTATAGTCTGTCCACTTTAGTGTTTCCACTTTAGTCTTTCCACTTTAGTCTGTCCACTTTAGTCTTTCCACTATAGTCTGTCCACTTTAGTCTTTCCACTATTCTCTGTCCACTTTAGTCTTTCCACTATAGTCTCCACTTCTTTCTGTCCACTACAGTCTCTCCACTATAGTCTTTCCACTATAGTCTGTCCACTTTAGTCTTTCCACTATTCTCTGTCCACTTTATTCTTTCCACTATACTCTCCACTTTATTCTGTCCACTACAGTATTTCCACTATAGTCTGTCCACCTTAGTCTGCCCACTTTAGTCTTGCCACTATAGTCTGTCCACTTTAGTCTTTCCACTATTCTCTGTCCACTTTAGTCTTTCCACTATAGTCTCCACTTTATTCTCTCCACTACAGTCTTTCCACCATAGTCTGTCCACTTTAGTCTTTCCACTTTAGTCTTTCCACTTTAGTCTTTCCACTTTAGTCTTTCCACTTCAGTCTGTCCACTTTTGTCTTTCCACTATTCTCTGTCCACTTTAGTCTTTCCACTATAGTCTACACTTTATTCTGTCCACTACAGTCTTTCCACTATAGTCTTTCCTCTTTATTCTGTCCACTACAGTCTTTCCACTTTAGTCTTTCCACTATTCTCTGTCCACTTTAGTCTTTCCACTATAGTCTCCAGTTTATTCTGTCCACTATACTCTCTCCAATATAGTCTGTCCACTTTAGTCTTTCCACTATTCTCTGTCCACTTTATTCTTTCCACTATACTCTCCACTTTATACTGTCCACTACAGTCTTTCCACTATAGTCTGTCCACTTTAGTCTTTCCACTTTAGTCTTTCCACTTTAGTCTTTCCAATATAGTCTGTCCACTTTAGTCTTTCCACTATTCTCTCTCCACTTTAGTCTTTCCACTATAGTCTCCACTTTATTCTGCCCACTACAGTCTTTCCTCTATAGTCTTTCCACTTTAGTCTTTCCACTTTAGTCTTTCCACTTTAGTCTTTCCACTTTAGTCTTTCCAATATAGTCTGTCCACTTTAGTCTTTCCACTATTCTCTCTCCACTTTAGTCTTTCCACTATAGTCTCCACTTTATTCTGCCCACTACAGTCTTTCCTCTATAGTCTTTCCACTTTAGTCTTTCCACTTTAGTCTTTCCACTATAGTCTCCACTTTATTCTGTCCACTACAGTCTCTCCACTATAGTCTTTCCACTATAGTCTGTCCACTTCAGTCTTTCCACTATAGTCTGTCCACTTTAGTCTTTCCACTTTAGTCTTTCCACTATAGTCTCCACTTTAGTCTGTCCACTACAGTCTTTCCACTATAGTCTGTCCACTTTAGTCTTTCCACTTTAGTCTTTCCACTATAGTCTCCACTTTATTCTGTCCACTACAGTCTTTCCACTATAGTCTTTCCACTATAGTCTGTCCACTTTAGTCTTTCCACTATTCTCTGTCCACTTTAGTCTTTCCACTATAGTCTCCACTTTATTCTGTCCACTACAGTCTTTCCACTATAGTCTTTCCACTATAGTCTGTCCACTTTAGTCTTTCCACTTTAGTCTTTCCACTATTCTCTGTCCACTTTAGTATTTCCACTTTAGTCTTTCCACTATAGTCTCCACTTTATTCTGTCCACTACAGTCTCTCCACTATAGTCTTTCCACTATAGTCTGTCCACTGTAGTCTTTCCACTATTCTCTGTCCACTTTATTCTTTCCACTATACTCTCCACTTTATTCTTTCCACTACAGTGTTTCCACTATAGTCTGTCCACTTTAGTCTTTCCACTTTAGTCTTTCCATTTTAGTCTGTCCACTTTAGTCTTTCCACTATAGTCTGTCCAGTCTAGTCTTTCCACTATTCTCTGTCCACTTTAGTCTTTCCACTATAGTCTCCACTTTATTCTGTCCACTACAGTCTTTCCACTTTAGTCTTTCCACTTTATTCTGTCCACTACAGTCTCTCCACTATAGTCTTTCTACTATAGTCTGTTCACTTTAGTCTTTCCACTATTCTCTGTCCACTTTATTCTTTCCACTATACTCTCCTCTTTATTCTGTCCACTACAGTATTTCCACTATAGTCTGTCCACTTTAGTCTGTCCACTTTAGTCTTTCCACTATAGTCTGTCCACTTTAGTCTTTCCACTATTCTCTGTCCACTTTAGTCTTTCCACTATAGTCTCCACTTTATTCTGTCCACTACAGTCTTTCCACTATAGTCTTTCCACTTTATTCTGTCTACTACAGTCTTTCCACTATAGTCTGTCCACTTTAGTCTTTCCACTTTAGTCTTTCCACTTTAGTCTGTCCACTTTAGTCTTTCCACTACAGTCTGTCCACTTTAGTCTTTCCACTATTCTCTGTCCACTTTAGTCTTTCCACTTTAGTCTTTCCAGTATAGTCTCCACTTTATTCTGTCCACTATAGTCTCTCCACCATAGTCTTTCCACTATAGTCTGTCCACTTTAGTCTTTCCACTATTCTCTGTCCACTTTATTCTTTCCACTATACTCTCCACTTTATTTTGTCCGCTACAGTCTTTCCACTATAGTCTGTCCACTTTAGTCTTTCCACTTTAGTCTTTCCACTTTAGTCTTTCCACTTTAGTCTTTCCACTATAGTCTGTCCACTTTAGTCTTTCCACTATAGTCTGTCCACTTTAGTCTTTCCACTATTCTCTGTCTTCTTTAGTCTTTCCACTATAGTCTCCACTTTATTCTGTCCACTACAGTCTCTCCACTATAGTCATTCCACTATAGTCTGTCCACTTTAGTCTTTCCACTATTCTCTGTCCACTTTATTCTTTCCACTATACTCTCCACTTTATTCTGTCCACTACAGTGTTTCCACTATAGTCTGTCCACTTTAGTGTTTCCACTTTAGTCTTTCCATTTTAGTCTGTCCACTTTAGTCTTTCCACTATAGTCTGTCCACTTTAGTCTTTCCACTATTCTCTGTCCACTTTAGTCTTTCCACTATAGTCTCCACTTCTTTCTGTCCACTACAGTCTCTCCACTATAGTCTTTCCACTATAGTCTGTCCACTTTAGTCTTTCCACTATTCTCTGTCCACTTTATTCTTTCCACTATACTCTCCACTTTATTCTGTCCACTACAGTATTTCCACTATAGTCTGTCCACCTTAGTCTGCCCACTTTAGTCTTGCCACTATAGTCTGTCCACTTTAGTCTTTCCACTATTCTCTGTCCACTTTAGTCTTTCCACTATAGTCTCCACTTTATTCTCTCCACTACAGTCTTTCCACCATAGTCTGTCCACTTTAGTCTTTCCACTTTAGTCTTTCCACTTTAGTCTGTCCACTTTAGTCTTTCCACTATAGTCTGTCCACTTTAGTCTTTCCACTATTCTCTGTCCACTTTAGTCTTTCCACTATAGTCTCCACTTTATTCTGCCCACTACAGTCTTTCCACTATAGTCTTTCCACTATAGTCTGTCCACTTTAGTCTTTCCACTATAGTCTCCACTTTATTCTGTCCACTACAGTCTTTCCACTATAGTCTTTCCACTATAGTCTGTCCACTTTAGTCTTTCCACTTTAGTTTTTCCACTTTAGTCTGTCCACTTTAGTCTTTCCACTATAGTCTGTCCACTTTAGTCTTTCCACTTTAGTCTTTCCACTTTATTCTTTCCACTTCAGTGTGTACACTTTATTCTGTCCACTGAGTCTTTCAACTTCAGTCTTTCCACTATAGTCTGTCCACTTTAGTCTTTCCACTTTAGTCTTTCCATTTTGTCTGTCCACTTTAGTCTTTCCAGTATAGTCTGTCCACTTTAGTCTTTCCACTACAGTCTTTCCACTTTAGTCTTTCCACTATTCTCTGTCCACTTTAGTCTTTCCACTATAGTCTCCACTTTATTCTGTCCACTACAGTCTCTCCACTATAGTCTTTCCACTATAGTCTGTCCACTTTAGTCTTTCCACTATTCTCTGTCCACTTTATTCTTTCCACTATACTCTCCACTTTATTCTGTCCACTACAGTATTTCCACTATAGTCTGTCCACTTTAGTCTGTCCACTTTAGTCTTTCCACTATAGTCTGTCCACTTTAGTCTTTCCACTATAATCTCCACTTTATTCTGTCCACTATAGTCTCTCCACTATAGTCTTTCCACTATAGTCTGTCCACTTTAGTCTTTCCACTATTCTCTGTCCACTTTATTCTTTCCATTATACTCTCCACTTTATTCTGTCCACTATAGTCTTTCCTCTTTATTCTGTCCACTACAGTCTTTCCACTTTAGTCTCTCTACTATTCTCTGTCCACTTTAGTCTTTCCACTTTAGTTTTTCCACTATAATCTCCACTTTATTCTGTCCACTATAGTCTCTCCACTATAGTCTTTCCACTATAGTCTGTCCACTTTAGTCTTTCCACTATTCTCTGTCCACTTTATTCTTTCCACTATACTCTCCACTTTATCCTGTCCACTACAGTCTTTCCACTATAGTCTGTCCACTTTAGTCTTTCCACTTTAGTCTTTGAACTTTAGTCTTTCCACTTTAGCCTTCCACTATAGTCTGTCCACTTTAGTCTTTCCACTATTCTCTGTCCACTTTAGTCTTTCCACTTTAGTCTTTCCACTTTAGTCTGTCCACTTTAGTCTTTCCACTATAGTCTTTGAACTTTAGTCTTTCCACTTTAGTCTTTCCACTTTAGTCTTTCCATTTTGTCTGTCCACTTTAGTCTTTCCAGTATAGTCTGTCCACTTTAGTCTTTCCACTACAGTCTTTCCACTTTAGTCTTTCCACTATTCTCTGTCCACTTTAGTCTTTCCACTATAGTCTCCACTTTATTCTGTCCACTACAGTCTCTCCACTATAGTCTTTCCACTATAGTCTGTCCACTTTAGTCTTTCCACTATTCTCTGTCCACTTTATTCTTTCCACTATACTCTCCACTTTATTCTGTCCACTACAGTATTTCCACTATAGTCTGTCCACTTTAGTCTGTCCACTTTAGTCTTTCCACTATAGTCTGTCCACTTTAGTCTTTCCACTATAATCTCCACTTTATTCTGTCCACTATAGTCTCTCCACTATAGTCTTTCCACTATAGTCTGTCCACTTTAGTCTTTCCACTATTCTCTGTCCACTTTATTCTTTCCATTATACTCTCCACTTTATTCTGTCCACTATAGTCTTTCCTCTTTATTCTGTCCACTACAGTCTTTCCACTTTAGTCTTTCTACTATTCTCTGGCCACTTTAGTCTTTCCACTTTAGTTTTTCCACTATAATCTCCACTTTATTCTGTCCACTATAGTCTCTCCACTATAGTCTTTCCACTATAGTCTGTCCACTTTAGTCTTTCCACTATTCTCTGTCCACTTTATTCTTTCCACTATACTCTCCACTTTATCCTGTCCACTACAGTCTTTCCACTATAGTCTGTCCACTTTAGTCTTTCCACTATAGTCTGTCCACTTTAGTCTTTCCACTATTCTCTGTCCACTTTAGTCTTTCCACTATAGTCTCCACTTTATTCTGCCCACTATAGTCTTTCCTCTATAGTCTTTCCACTATAGTCTGTCCACTTTAGTCTTTCCACTTTAGTCTTTCCACTTTAGTCTGTCCACTTTAGTCTTTCCACTATAGTCTTTCCACTTTAGTCTTTCCACTTTAGTCTGTCCACTTTAGCCTTTCCACTAGAGTCTTTCCACTATAGTCTGTCCACTTTTGTCGTTCCACTTTAGTCTTTCCACTATAGTCTCCACTTTATTCTGTCCACTACAGTCTCTCCACTTTAGTCTTTCCACTATTCTCTGTCCACTTTAGTCTTTCCACTTTAGTCTTTCCACTTTAGTCTTTCCACTATAGTCTGTCCACTTTAGTCTTTCCACAATTCTCTGTCCACTTTAGTCTTTCCACTATAGTCTCCACTTTATTCTGTCCACTACAGTCTTTCCACTTTAGTCTTTCCACTGTTCTCTGTCCACTTTAGTCTTTCCACTTTAGTCTTTCCACTATTCTCTGTCCACTTTATTCTTTCCACTATACTCTCCTCTTTATTCTGTCCACTACAGTATTTCCACTATAGTCTGTCCACTTTAGTCTGTCCACTTTAGTCTTTCCACTATAGTCTTTCCACTTTAGTCTTTCCACTATAGTCTGTCCACTTTAGTCTTTCCAATATAGTCTCCACTTTATTCTGTCCACTTCAGTCTTTCCACTTTAGTCTTTCCACTTTAGTCTGTCCACTTTAGTCTTTCCACTATAGTCTGTCCACTTTAGTCTTTCCACAATTCTCTGTCCACTTTAGTCTTTCCACTATAGTCTCCACTTTATTCTGTCCACTACAGTCTTTCCACTTTAGTCTTTCCACTATTCTCTGTCCACTTTAGTCTTTCCACTTTAGTCTTTCCACTATAGTCTCCACTTTATTCTGTCCACTACAGTCTCTCCACTATAGTCTTTCCACTATAATCTGTCCACTTTTGTCTTTCCACTTTAGTCTTTCCACTATAGTCTCCACTTTATTCTGTCCACTACAGTCTCTCCACTTTAGTCTTTCCACTATTCTCTGTCCACTTTAGTCTTTCCACTTTAGTCTTTCCACTTTAGTCTTTCCACTATAGTCTTTCCACTTTATTCTGTCCACTACAGTCTTTCCACTATAGTCTGTCCACTTTAGTCTCTCCACTTTAGTCTTTCCACTTTAGTCTGTCCACTTTAGTCTTTCCACTAGAGTCTGTCCACTTTAGTCTTTCCACTATTCTCTGTCCACTTTAGTCTTTCCACTTTAGTCTTTCCACTTTAGTCTTTCCACTATAGTCTGTCCACTTTAGTCTTTCCAATATAGTCTACACTTTATTCTGTCCTCTACAGTCTTTCCACTTTAGTCTTTCCACTTTAGTCTTTCCACTATAGTCTGTCCACTTTAGTCTTTCCAATATAGTCTCCACTTTATTCTGTCCACTTCAGTCTTTCCACTTTAGTCTTTCCACTATAGTCTGTCCACTTTAGTCTTTCCACTAGAGTCTGTCCACTTTAGTCTTTCCACTATAGTCTTTCCACTATAGTCTGTCCACTTTAGTCTTTCCACTTTAGTCTTTCCACTATAGTCTGTCCACTTTAGTCTTTCCAATATAGTCTCCACTTTATTCTGTCCACTTCAGTCTTTCCACTTTAGTCTTTCCACTATAGTCTGTCCAGTTTAGTCTTTCCACTATTCTCTGTCCACTTTAGTCTTTCCACTATAGTCTCCACTTTATTCTGTCCACTACAGTCTTTCCACTTTAGTCTTTCCACTATTCTCTGTCCACTTTAGTCTTTCCACTTTAGTCTTTCCACTATAGTCTCCACTTTATTCTGTCCACTACAGTCTCTCCACTATAGTCTTTCCACTATAGTCTGTCCACTTTAGTCTTTCCACTATTCTCTTTCCACTTTAGTCTTTCCACTATTCTCTGTCCACTTTAGTCTTTCAACTTTAGTCTTTCCACTATAGTCTCCACTTTATTCCGTCCACTAAAGTCTTTCCACTATAGTCTTTCCAATATAGTCTGTCCACTTTAGTCTTTCCACTATTCTCTGTCCACTTTAGTCTTTCCACTATAGTCTCCACTTTATTCTGTCCACTACATTCTTTACACTTTAGTCTTTCCACTATAGTCTTTCCACTTCAGTCTGTCCACTTTTGTCTTTCCACTATTCTCTGTCCACTTTAGTCTTTCCACTATAGTCTACACTTTATTCTGTCCTCTACAGTCTTTCCACTATAGTCTGTCCTCTTTATTCTGTCCACTACAGTCTTTCCACTTTAGTCTTTCCACTATTCTCTGTCCACTTTAGTCTTTCCACTATTCTCTTTCCACTTTAGTCTTTCCACTATTCTCTGTCCACTTTAGTCTTTCAACTTTAGTCTTTCCACTATAGTCTCCACTTTATTCCGTCCACTAAAGTCTTTCCACTATAGTCTTTCCAATATAGTCTGTCCACTTTAGTCTTTCCACTATTCTCTGTCCAATTTATTCTTTCCACTATACTCTCCACTTTATTCTGTCCACTACAGTCTTTCCACTATAGTCTGTCCACTTTAGTCTTTCCACTTTAGTCTTTCCACTTTAGTCTTTCCACTTTAGTCTTTCCACTATAGTCTCCACTTTATTCTGTCCACTACAGTCTTTCCACTTTAGTCTTTCCACTATTCTCTGTCCACTTTAGTCTTTCCACTTTAGTCTTTCCACTATAGTCTCCACTTTATTCTGTCCACTACAGTCTCTCCACTATAGTCTTTCCACTATAGTCTGTCCACTTTAGTCTTTCCACTATTCTCTGTCCACTTTATTCTTTCCACTATACTCTCCACTTTATTCTGTCCACTACAGTATTTCCACTATAGTCTGTCCACTTTAGTCTGTCCACTTTAGTCTTTCCACTATAGTCTGTCCACTTTAGTCTTTCCACTATTCTCTGTCCACTTTAGTCTTTCCACTATAGTCTCCACTTTATTCTGTCCACTACAGTCTTTCCACTTTAGTCTTTCCACTATTCTCTGTCCACTTTAGTCTTTCCACTTTAGTCTTTCCACTATAGTCTCCACTTTATTCTGTCCACTACAGTCTCTCCACTATAGTCTTTCCACTATAGTCTGTCCACTTTAGTCTTTCCACTATTCTCTGTCCACTTTATTCTTTCCACTATACTCTCCACTTTATTCTGTCCACTACAGTATTTCCACTATAGTCTGTCCACTTTAGTCTGTCCACTTTAGTCTTTCCACTATAGTCTGTCCACTTTAGTCTTTCCACTATTCTCTGTCCACTTTAGTCTTTCCACTATAGTCTCCACTTTATTCTGTCCACTACAGTCTTTCCACTATAGTCTTTCCACTTTATTCTGTCCACTACAGTCTTTCCACTATAGTCTGTCCACTTTAGTCTCTCCACTTTAGTCTTTCCACTTTAGTCTGTCCACTTTAGTCTTTCCACTAGAGTCTGTCCACTTTAGTTTTTCCACTATTCTCTGTCCACTTTAGTCTTTCCACTATAGTCTCCACTTTATTCTGCCCACTACAGTCTTTCCACTATAGTCTTTCCACTATAGTCTGTCCACTTTAGTCTTTCCACTTTAGTCTTTCCACTATAGTCTGTCCACTTTAGTCTTTCCACTATAATCTCCACTTTATTCTGTCCACTACAGTCTTTCCACTATAGTCTGTTCAATTTTGTCTTTCCACTTTAGTCTTTCCACTATAGTCTCCACTTTATTCTGTCCACTACAGTCTCTCCACTTTAGTCTTTCCACTATTCTCTGTCCACTTTAGTCTTTCCACTTTAGTCTTTCCACTTTAGTCTTTCCACTATAGTCTGTCCACTTTAGTCTTTCCACTATTCTCTGTCCACTTTAGTCTTTCCACTATAGTCTCCACTTTATTCTGTCCACTACAGTTTTTCCACTATAGTCTTTCCACTATAGTCTGTCCACTTTAGTCTTTCCACTATTCTCTGTCCACTTTAGTCTTTCCACTATTCTCTGTCCACTTTAGTCTTTCCACTATAGTCTCCACTTTATTCTGTCCACTACAGTCTTTCCACTATAGTCTTTCCACTATAGTCTGTCAACTTTAGTCTTTCCACTATTCTCTGTCCACTTTAGTCTTTCCACTATAGTCTGTCCACTTTAGTCTTTCCACTATTCTCTGTCCACTTTAGTCTTTCCACTATAGTCTCCACTTTATTCTGTCCACTACAGTCTTTCCACTATAGTCTTTCCACTTTATTCTGTCCACTACAGTCTTTCCACTATAGTCTGTCCACTTTAGTCTCTCCACTTTAGTCTTTCCACTTTAGTCTGTCCACTTTAGTCTTTCCACTAGAGTCTGTCCACTTTAGTCTTTCCACTATTCTCTGTCCACTTTAGTCTTTCCACTATAGTCTCCACTTTATTCTGCCCACTACAGTCTTTCCACTATAGTCTTTCCACTATAGTCTGTCCACTTTAGTCTTTCCACTTTAGTCTTTCCACTATAGTCTGTCCACTTTAGTCTTTCCACTATAGTCTCCACTTTATTCTGTCCACTACAGTCTTTCCACTATAGTCTGTCCAATTTTGTCTTTCCACTTTAGTCTTTCCACTATAGTCTCCACTTTATTCTGTCCACTACAGTCTCTCCACTTTAGTCTTTCCACTATTCTCTGTCCACTTTAGTCTTTCCACTTTAGTCTTTCCACTTTAGTCTTTCCACTATAGTCTGTCCACTTTAGTCTTTCCACTATTCTCTGTCCACTTTAGTCTTTCCACTATAGTCTCCACTTTATTCTGTCCACTAAAGTCTTTCCACTTTAGTCTTTCCACTATTCTCTGTCCACTTTAGTCTTTCCACTTTAGTCTTTCCACTATAGTCTCCACTTTATTCTGTCCACTACTGTCTCTCCACTATAGTCTTTCCACTATAGTCTGTCCACTTTAGTCTTTCCACTATTCTCTGTCCACTTTATTCTTTCCACTATACTCTCCACTTTATTCTGTCCACTACAGTATTTCCACTATAGTCTGTCCACTTTAGTCTGTCCACTTTAGTCTTTCTACTATAGTCTGTCCACTTTAGTCTTTCCACTATTCTCTGTCCACTTTAGTCTTTCCACTATAGTCTCCACTTTATTCTGTCCACTACAGTTTTTCCACTATAGTCTTTCCACTTTATTCTGTCCACTACAGTCTTTCCACTATAGTCTGTCCACTTTAGTCTCTCCACTTTAGTCTTTCCACTTTAGTCTGTCCACTTTAGTCTTTCCACTATAGTCTTTCCACTTCAGTCTGTCCACTTTTGTCTTTCCACTATTCTCTGTCCACTTTAGTCTTTCCACTATAGTCTCCACTTTATTCTGTCCACTATACTCTCTCCAATATAGTCTTTCCACTATAGTCTGTCCACTTTAGTCTTTCCACTATTCTCTGTCC